>PVIY010012660.1:0-61311 GCA_004026745.1 Myrmecophaga tridactyla
GACATCTGCTAGCTTTCTCTCCAGCCATCTTGTTTCATGAAACTCCCCAGAGGTGTTTTCCTTCTTCATCTCCAAAAGTCTCTGGCCATGTGGGCTCTTGTGGTTCTCATGGCTCTCTCATGGTTCTTGTGGATCTTGTTGCTCTTGGGAATTTGTCATTCTTCAGCTTTCTCCAAAATGCTCCTCTTTTAAAGGACTCCAGTAAACTAATCAAGACCTATCTGGAATGGGTGGAGTCACATCTCTGTCTAATTAAAGGTTAAGACCCATAACTGGGTGAGTCACATCTCTGTGGAGATAATAAAATCAAGTCTCCAAACTACAGTGCTGAATGGGGATTAATAGAAATAGCTGCTTCCACAAGTGGATCAGGATTAAAACATGGCTTTTATAGGGTACGTAATCCTTTTAAGCCAGCATATAGATGATATCTTATTTATAAAAAATCCTGTGGAGTGCACTAAAAATGTATTGCAGCTAATAAATGAGTTCAGCAAAGTTGTGGGATAAAGATAAATATTCAAAATCTAATTGTATTTCTATGCACTAGCTTTAAAACATGAAGTAAGAATACAATTCTATTGATAATAGAGTCAAAAGAATAAAATATTTAGGTAAGCATTTAAAAAAAAGAACTGCAAAATTTGTACTTTGAAAACTGTGAAACATTGTTGAATGTAATAAAATAAGATATAAATAAATGGAAAGACATCCAATGTTCTTGGGCCAAAAGTCCTAATTTAGTTAAGATGGTAATACTCTCCAAATTGATCTGCACATTCAGTGCATTTTTATCAAAATGATTTTGGCTAAAATTATGAGAAAAGAAAATTGTAGAAAATGTCCCTCATGTTCACACATGCAAAATTCCACAAGAAATTATTAGCAAGCCAAACCTAATAATATATAAAGAACACAATGCATGTCAAGCAGGGTTTATCTAAAGAATGCAAGATTGGTGAAACAGTTTTTAACACATAACAGACTAAAAAAGAAATGACATTTACTCCTCTTAATAAATTCAGAAAAAGCATTTGACAAATATTAACTTCCATTTATGTGAAGAATTCTCAGCAGCCTATCAAGAAAAGAAAACCTTCACAACTGGTCAAAAGCTATCGGTGAAAACATTCCATTGCTAGCATACATAATGGCAAACACTGAACCCTTTCCTCAGAGATCAAGAACAAGGGAAGAATGTCCATCCTTACCAGTCTATTTAACATGATACTTCAGGTTCTAACAAATGCAATAAGGTAACAAAAAGAAAGAAAAATGAAGTACAGAAGAAAAAGTAAAACTGTCACTATTTGACAAAAACGTGAATGTCTATGTAGAAAACCCCAAAAATCTACAAAAGAAATTAAAACTAACACATGAGTTTAACAAGTCTTGGGAAATAAAGTATTGCATTGATTTTTGTAGATAACAGAAATGGACATTTGGATAATGATATTTAAAAATCAGTTAATATTTACAATACCAAGAACAACACCAAAAAGTGAAATATTGTGGTATAAATGTTTATGTGTGTAAAATATATATGCTCAGAATAACAAAACACTGATAAGGAAAGAAAATATGTAAATGGAGACCTATACTGTATTCATGGATAAGAAGACAAAATTAAAATATAAATTATCATGAAATTAATCTATACAATCAATGGCACTCAAATTAAAATCCCGTTAGAATTATTGAAAGAAATAACAGGTTGACTCTAAATGTGTTTGGAAAAGCAAAGGAACTAGAAAAGCCAAAAGAATTGTGAAATGGAACCAATGTTAAAGGACTCTACATTTACATTTATTGCTTTCAATAATTAATATAAAATCACAATATGATGAAGATGAGGTGGTTTGCTCAAAATGATATGTAAATGTAACTGTTGAAAAGATAGTATGTTGGTTTGAAAGTGTTATTTGCCCTAGAAAAGCCTTGTTTTAATCCTGATTCATCATGAAAAGCAGCCTTTCTATTAATCCCTATTCAGTACTGCATGTTGGAAGCTTGATTAGATTATCTCCAAGGAGATCTGACTCCACCCACTCCAGGTGGATTTGATTAGTTTGCTGGAATCCTTTAAAAGAGGAAACATTTTGGAGGGAGTCACCAGAAGCAGCATAGCTGCAAGAACCATGAGAACCCACACAGCCAGAGAGACCTTTGGAGATGCAAAAGGAAAATGCCCCCAGTGGAGCTTCATGAAACAAGAAGCCTGGAGAGGAAACTAGCAGACATCACCATGTGCCTTTCCAGTTGAGAGAGAAACCCTGAACTTCATCAGCTTTTCTTGAGTGAAGGTAACCTGTTGTTGGTGCCTTAATTTGGACTTTTTATAGCCTTGCTTTAATCAGGACATTTTCATGGCTTTAGAACTGTAAAATAGCAACTTAATAAATTCCCTTTTTTAAAAGCTGTTCTGTTTCTGGTATATCATATTCTGGCAGCCAACAAACTAGAACAGATTTTGGTACCAGATAAATGGGGTGCTGCTGTGGCTTGCAAACATGTTGGAACAGCTTTTTAAAATGGATAAGGGGAAGATTTTGGAGAAGTTGTGAGGACCTTGATAGAGAAGACCTAGAATGCTTTGAAGAGGCTATTGGTAGAAATGTGGACTCTAAAGAAACCTCTGACGAGGCTCTAGACAAATGAGTCACATGTTATTGTAGATGGGAAAGAAGCTGATAGTGGTTTTAAAATGGCAGATAATCTGGCAAAACTGACTAGTGGTTTTGCAGGAAGGCAGATTTTAAAAGCCATGAACTTGGATATTTAGCAGAAGAGATTTCCAGGTTAAATGTGGAAAGTGCAGCCTGGTTTCTCCTTGCAGCTTATAGTGAAATGCAACAGGAAAGAGATAAGCTGAGAACTGAACTCTTGGATATAAAGAAACCAGAAGTTGATGTTCTGGAAAATTCTGGGCTTCCAGGAAGGGAGATCCCAGAGAATAGTGTTCCACCTGAGGATTTAACTAAATGTGGAACCAGTCAGCCATTTCATAAAAGGCAGGAATGGAGATAGAGGTATCCAGGAAGGATTTGTGGGGACTCCTGTCTGAGGCTACTGCATAGAAAGCCAAGAGCATTGTAGGATCCATATAAACAAAACAGCCAGTCTGAACTTAGAGGGACAGAGAAGGGACACATTGGAGATAAAATGTCTTCAGAGGCAGAAACATGGAGGCCAAGGTCTGAAGTCAAGTAACCTCAGGTCAGGAGAAATGGACTCACCCAACCATGTGAATAAGGTGTGTTTGCCCTGAAAGTGGAGGATGGGCCTTTTACCTCATTGCAGTACAAGTGTTATGCCACCTCACGTCTTGGATAGGGCAGAGTACATTCCTTGGTGATTGGAGAGAGGCTGGCTGCCACCACATGGGGGAAGTGAGCCTTGCCCCAGAGATGACTGAGAGCCTGGGTGTGGCCCCAGTGCTTGGAAAGGGTGGAGCCAAGAGAAAGGTGGTCTCCCCAATGTCCCACAAGGTTGCATTCAGAAAGGGGTGGGCCACTGTGTAGGCCCTTGGAAAGGGTGGGGCTGCCACTATCTAAAGCCACAAAGATAAATGACACTCAGTCTTTGAAATCTAATGGACTTTGCCCTGCAGGTTTTCAAAACTGCTTGGATATGGTGACCCTTGTGTTCCTTCCAATTTTTCCCTATAGAAATGGCAATATTTATCCTGTGACTGTCCTTCCTTTGTATGTTGGTAGCAAATAACTTGTCTAAGTTTTGCAGTTCTCCTCTGGTCAAAGCCAAGAGGATAATTTTGCCTAAGGACAGGTGATGCCTGTAGCTGACTTTCATGAGATTTTGTACTGTTTCTGACTTTGTATTGCATTTGTATACTTATTGAAATGCTTTTAGCCTTTCTGCTATTGTGATGGAATGATTGTATTATGTAATAGGAAAAACATGTCTTTTTTATGGTTCAGAGGGTGGAATGGCATGGTTTTAAAGGATTGTGTGGTCTAGAATAGCCATGGTTTAATCTGACCATTTTTGGAGGCAGACTTTCTTTTAATACAGTATATAGTACTGTATGTTGAAACTTAATTAGATTATCTCCAAGGAGATGTGGCCCTGCCCATTCCAGATGGATCTTGATTAGTTTACTTGAATCCTTTAAAAGAGGAAACATTTTGGAGAGAGTCACCAGAAGCAGCAGAGCCATGAGAACGCTGAAAGCCCATGCAGCCAGAGACATTTGGGGAAAGAAGGAAAACACCCCTGGGTGAGCTTCATGAAAAAAGAAGCTCAGAGAGAAAGCTAGCAGATGTTACCATGTTTACCACATGCCTTTCCAATTCAGAGAGAGACCCTGAACTTCATCAGCCTTTCTCAAGTAAAGGTAACTTTTTTTTTTTTTTTACATGAGTAGGCACCGGGAATCGATCCCGGGTCCTCTGGCATGGCAGGCAAGCATTCTTGCCTGCTGAGCCACCGTGGCCCACCCTAAAGTAACTTCTTATTGGTGCCTTAATTTGGATATTTTATAGACTTGCTTTAATTGGGACATTTTCATGGCCTTAGAACCGTAAACTTGTAACTTAATAAACTCCCCTTTTTAAAAGCTTTTTTTTGTTTCTGGTATATCACATTCCCTCAGCTAGCAAACTAGAACAGATAGTTATTGAAATAATGCCACATGTATATAATCAACTGATTTTCAACAAAGAGGCAAAAGAAATTCAATGGCAATAGAAGAAACTTTTCAACAATTGGTGTTGGAACAATTGGACATATACATGCAAAAACTTAATCATGATCCTTGCCTGGGACATATTTAAAAAGTTAGTCAAGTAAAACTTTCTCTCTTCTATTTGTGGTTCTCTGGTGTTTTTTTTTTTTTTGGTAATTTTTATTCACCATTCATCTTTTCTAGGAATGTCAGGAGGATGGTAAGGGGTGCTAGAAGAGTAGGCTCTTATTTGGATAATGAAGGTGGCAGTGGTGGACATAGTAGAGGTGATGAAAGTGCTGCTCTAGAGATGGAGTAGTTCCTAGCCATAATAAGCATCAATTATTCAACATATTTGTGAGCCATTATCTATGGTTAATATTTTAATGGTATTTATGCCATAAATACATCAATATATAATAAATGCCATCCAATAATATAAGATTAATAGGTTCTCTATAGGTTCCTCTATATGCAGAAGGTTCCTCTTCTGCTTTCAACTACTTTGTGTCTCTTGGCACCCAAGGAACCAGATGCCCCCTTTTCTGTTTCTGATTGCTTGTGTACTCCTTTTAGCTGAAGGAGAATGGCCCATCAGCCCTAATATCGGTGATTCCCCCAGCCTACAGAATCCTCTGCAAAGCCTTTTCTCATTAAAATAGCCAGGTCTTTGAAGCACTCACAACAGGGTGTTAAGAGTTTTTCATTAAAGAGGAAAGATTCATAACTAAGCTGAGACATTATCCCAGGTGGGCACTGAGGAAAAATATCCTTTCCCAGCAGCATCAGTTTTTTGTCAGTCTTCTTCTCAGTTCTTCTTTGCCATAGATGTAGGCCCATGATGTCATGGATATTGCCTGTCATTTTTATCAATACATGTCCAACAGCTGAAGAAATTCATGAGTTAGGTTACTTACTTAATACATGTCAGTAGAGTTCATATGGATAAAAATTGGGAGAGATAGAAGCTCATTTTCAAGATTGAGTCTGTTGAGCATTCCATTCCAATCAAAGGCATCCATGGAAAGATACCTTTATTCAAGAAGGCCACTGAAGTTCAGGTCTCTCTCTCAAGTGAGAAGGCACATGGCAAACAGGGTCAGGGTTTCTCTCTCATCTGGAAAGGCATGTGGCGAGCATGGCATCATATTCTAGCTTTCTCTCCTGGCTTCCTTTCATGAAGCACCCCAGGAGGCATTTTCCTTCTTCATTTCCAAAGGTCACTGGCTGGTGGGCTCTCTGTTTCTTGTGGCTATGTCATTCTGTTCTCTCAGAATCTCCAGTTTTCTCCAAAATGTTTCCTTTTTTATAGGATTCCAGTAAATTAATCAAGACCCATCCAAAATGGGTGGAGACACATCACCTAATCCAGCTTAGCAACCACTCTTGATTGAGTCACATCTCCAGGGAGATGATCTAATTACAGATTCAAACATACGGTACTGAATAGGAATTAGAAGAAATGACTGGATTTATAAAATGGGATTAGGATTAAAACAAAGCTTTTCTAGGGTACATACATCCTTTCGAACTAGCATAGGTGGTGTCAGTGAAATTGAGACAAAGCTCAACTTTCACCACCATTAAGTGGCAATGAGGTGGTGTGAGTGGTTCTCTGCTTTCACTAGGACACTTTCTGTGAGACTTAGAAAGGAGGTGGACTTTCATCCATACCCATCTGCAAGGAAAAGGCACAGGTTGGTGTGGAAGTCATGCCAGTGAGGCCCCATGGAGTGCTGAACATCCAGCCTTACCCAAGACCTGTTTGCTAAATTAAATGGAGTTACTAACTGCTCAGAGAGTAGGGATAGGATCCAGAGTCTCGCTACATAATAGGTAGTCTCACTACATAATACCCAAAACATGAAGGATACATGTGAAAATCACTCATCAAGCTAGAACCAAGACAATCCTAACTTGAATGAGAAAAGAAAACAGACAGCAAAACCCAGCTAATTTATGTTTAGAGTAATCATACCAGAATTGCTTTGATAAGCAATTGCAAACACTTAAAAAAGCAAATGAAAAAAACAAAAACTCAGCAAAGAAATGCAAAATATACATAAACATGTAAATTATAGAATTGAGAAATACAAATGACAGAAATTTGAAACTCCCTAGAATGAATCAATAGAATGAAGATGACAAAGGAAAGGGTAAGTGAACTAAAAAACAGATTGGTAAAAATAAGACAATCTCAAACACATACCTTTCATACATATTTAGAGAAAATATATGTACCTTTATAGACTTGCAGATTTTTCACCATAAAGTCTTTGCACATCCTTGTTTTATTAATTTTTAGCTATGTCTGGTTAAACATCTAATGGGAATGTTTTCATTTACTATGTTTTCTAGTCCTTTATTTTATCATATCTTATTTATTTATTTATTTGGTGCATGGTCTGGGAATTGGACCTGGGTCTTCCACATGGAATATGAGAATTCTACCACTGAACCACCCATGTACCCCTGAGTCCTTCATTTTTGAGGAAAATAAATGCTATTGACTTTGTAGGATAATAAAGTATCTAGCTACCATATTGAACTCCTTAATATTTGTGAGAGTTTATCTGCTCATTCTTTTGTTTTTTAACTGTAAATAAGAATGAAGTTCTGATGCATGCTACAGCAAAGATGAACCTTGAAAACATCTTGTTGTGAGAAGTAATTCAGACATAAAATACTACATGATTCCACTTATATTCGTATAGCTAGAATATGCAAATTTTCAGAGACAATAAATAGATTACAGATTACCAGGGGCAGAGGTAGAACAGTGAGTAATGAGGTGTTACTGCTTAATGAATACAGAGTTTCTGCTCCGGTTTTGAAAAAGTTTTGATGTGGGATGGTGATAATAGAAGCACAACACTATGAATATAATGTTACTGAATTGTATACTTGCAAATGGTCAAAATAGGAAATTTTATGTTATATAAATGTTAACAAAATAAAATTAAGATATATATTTATGAATATCTCTCTATATAGATGCACACTTATCATGGAAATCTTTGTAGTGTATACATTGATATATAACAACATTTATCTCTAATCATTGGTTTTACTGTGTTTTTAAAAAGTTTTTACTGCAAACTATAATATATACAACAAAAAGCAGTAAATTTATAAGTACATTGTAACCAGTAGTGATAGAACAGATTTCAATGTTTGATATGGAATACATTTCAACAATTTCAGGGTTTTCCTTCTAGCTGCTCCAAGACCCTGGAGACTGAAAGAAATATCAATATAATTATTCAGCAGTCATAATCATTTGTTAAATCCTATCTTCTGTTATAACTCATTCTCCTTTGATCCTTTTCTCAATCTTTCAAGGTATTTGGACTATGCCCACTCCAACTTTTTCATGTTGGAAAGGGGTGTCAATAATGTGGAATGGAGAATTAAACTAGTTGATGTTCTTGATGTGGCTGACCCCTCTGGGTTTCAGGACTTATGTGGCCCTGGAACACGTTTGGATGTTGTAGGTTTCTGAAAGTAATCTTAGTGCCTGAAACTTTTGTAGAATTTCAGATAGAGCCCTAGGTATTCTTTAGGGTTAACAGGAATGGTGTTGGTTGGATGTTAGAAAACTATGGTAATTAGCAATATCAAGCTGAAATTTGTGTAAAAGTAGCTGCCAGAATAGCCTTTCAACACTATTTGAACTCTCTTAGCCACTGGTAACTTATTTTGTTACATTTCTTTTCTCACTTTTAGTCAGGAAGGCATTTTCATTCCCATGGTGCCAGGGCCAGGCTCTTCCCTGGGAGTCATGTCCCATGTTGCCAGACTTTCACCCCTGGATCTCATGTTCCATGTAAGGGGGAGGGTAATTATTTTACCTGTAGAGTTGGGTTAGAGAGAGAGGACACACGTGAGCAACAAAAGGGGTTCCCTGGAAGTAACTCTGAGGTATAACTACAGATAGGCTAAGCTTCTCCAATATATAAATAAGCTTCACATGAGCAAGCTCAAGGGCTTGGCCCATTGACTTTGGAGTCCCCAATATTTGAGACAGTATCAGGGTTTCCCCAGTGGCAAAGATTAATAGCTACATATTTTCTCTCCCATCCCTCAAGGGAATTTGCTAGTACTTTTTAATTATCTGCTCAACATACTCTGGGGTGTATCCATTTTGTATTAAGCTATACAGAATTACAAGCCTTCATTCCCATTCTGGGCACCATGTGTTTGGGTTGTTTAAATAAGCTATCCAGACAAGTTGAGTTAGATTACATACTTCAGAGAATTTAGGTTTCGGACAAAATAAACCTCTCTTCCTTTGGTCTCATACAGTAGGTGGAGATCTAAAATACAGACATTGTCATCCTTGCTCCTGTATTTTGATTTACCTTAATCCCAACCTGATAGGCCTCATTTTTATTTCTAATGAAGCCCAATCTCTCTCTTGGTTTCTTTATCAGTTGTTATATGTAGCAATTCTGACTTCTAGAGCTGGAAATCTCCAACTCTGAGTCTTAGGTGTCACACAGGTACCCAAATTTTCCCAGTGATATAGGTTATACATATAAAGCACAGCATCTCAACATCTAGAAATAACATTTACAACTCTGGCCTAAATGTGTCTACAACAAGAGCTCACAATCTAGATCTCAATTTTCTAAAAGAGTCCACACAATATTTGTTCTTTTGTTTCTAGCTTATTTTACATCATATAATGTCCTCAAGTTTCAGTCATCTCGTTGCATGGCTAAGGATTTCATTCTTTTCTGTAACCACACAATATTACATCATATTTTACTGAGGTTTTAAAAATAAAGTTTTATATTTTAGAATAGTTTTGTCTTCTTGGAATAGTCAAACAGATAGTACAGAGTGTTTCCTTACAATCGACTTTCAGTACCCCTTACTGTTTACAAATCTGCAGTGATTTGTTATGGTAGCTGTAAGATATTTATACAGGTATGTACCTAGGAAGGTATTGCCAGGTCATTGATTATTTTATTATAGGGCTTTGAGTATTCTATTCTTTGTTCAGCTTTTTGTATTTCAGGTTTTTAATGATCACACTTTTTTTTGAGCTCTGATAATTCCTACAGAGTTCTTATAATTTTAATAATGATTTTCTTCTATATCCTTCATCAGTTCCCCCTCCTTAATATCCCACCTGTTTTAATTTTTCAGTCTTTTCTTCTTTCTTCAATCTCTTCTGTCCCCTTAAAATGCTTATGGTCTTTTCATAATGGCTCCTGGCAATAGATATGGCTGCCTTCACTATTCTAACTTTAGGCTATTGAAATCTCTAGTGCAGGGGAGTTTCATGGACTGTAAGGAAAGGGGAGATTTTTTTTCCCCAAGATCCAGGGGGCAGAAAGGATTTACTATGGCCTGGACAATGTGGATACTTGAGCAGTCAGAAGGAATAATGTCTATGCTTTCTACAGCCAGCCAGCTACTTCTGAGGAATTCATCATCACCTTGAGTGGAGTTCACAATTTATAACCTGCCTAGGAAATGCCAATCCCCATGGTCACATGAGCCAATTATTATAATAGCTCTCACAATAGTTACATACTTATCACCTCTCAGTTCTGTTTCTCCAGAGAACCCTAAATAATAATACATATACCTTGGTGTCTGAGCACATGTTATTTAACAGTTTTTAGACTCTTAGTCAAGTATTCTCCTCCCCTTTCATGGTCTATGATATTTGTCTATTTCTCTGTCAAAAATTGCCTTCCATGTCATGAAAGCATTGATTGAGACCAGAAGTCAGCTATGATCAAGTTTATTAATGGGAAAACTACCAAGCCTAATGACAGGGCTGTGAGTTCAGTAGAAGTGCCTACTCTCATATCCTATAAAATCTAGGGTTTTGGTGCTTGGAGAATGACTGCTTCAGAATGAAATTAGAGTATGAGGTTGGAACAGGGATAATGTAAGAGGAAAGCAGGGAAGATTGGAGGCAATATGAAGCTAGCCTCATCTTAGGGCAGGGCAATTGGTTCAGAGAGGTCATTGCAAAAATCATAAGAATCACAGCAGGTTGTCAGCATTCCTTCCTCTGTCTCACTATACTGACAATCTTTCATACAAAATGTCTCTGCATACCGTGGTTCAGTCACTGTGGAGGAGAAAGGCAGAAACCATTTATTAGTTTGAGATATAGGAATACCAAGCCTCCCTCCCCTCAAAACAATTCTGGTTTGAATCATAAATATTTTAAGGGAAAGGATGTTTCTTCTATAGAAGTGACATGCCCTATAATGGCTGCACTGTAATGATGCCTCTAAGAATCCATATCTAGCAATATTCTATTTCCCAGGATTCTCTACTGCTTGTGATTTACCCAATTGAGGGTGAGCTAGTGGTGCTAAAGCACACAGGAGCTCTCCCCAAGGAGATGGATACAAAGCACTTGCTGAAAACCTGCCAAATTTCAGATTCTTTAGTAAGCACCAATAATAGAATTGTGAGCCAACATCAAGTCCCCCCTCTCATGGACCATGCAATGTATTAGGGAAATGGCAGGCAATTAGAAAGCACAGTAAAAATGTTTGGAGATGGATGTGTCTGGACCCCATGGAGGCATAGAATTATGGCATGTATGTAGGATTAAGAGTCAAATAATGTTTCCAGGGTAAGAGATCTAATCCAGGACTAATGTTGAATTACATTAGGTAGGCAAAGTACAAGACATTGGGAAGGTAAGTGAAGAAGCAACATAGGTAAAGATCCTGAAGCTTGAGAGCTTTTGGATCCTGCACTGATTAGAACAATGGTGGGAACTGTGCCACATCTACAATTTCCATTTAACCTGGACTCAATTTTAGTGTTCTCTAATCATGATGACCTTCTCCAAAGGTTCAAAATATCATATCTCCCAAACTTGAATGACTCCTAGGCACACAGAAACAATGTCATAAATGGCATTGTTTTGAACCCTGGAAATAAAGGAGATTGGAGCCCTGACTTTATAGCAGAATCCAATTATGAAGCCACTTACAGCTGTAAGGCCAAGTATAGAAGACTCTACTGGTCATACAAGATTCACCATCTCTAGCAGTGCAAGTCTTACTCTCATATCCACATATCCCATTAAGGTAGCCAACACAATGTCTACACTGGAGGCTTGAAACTGCAAAAAGAAAGACTGCATTGAGGCATGAATGGAAATATCTCTATCACTACAAAGGAGAAAAGAGGTCACTCTTTCTGCCTGAGAATTCTGATGTGCAAAGACATGCCCTGAGGATTTGTTCCAATAATAAGTCATCTTAGAACCACAGACAGAACTGGGGGAATAGGGAAAATATATAATTCTTTCTTGAATGATACATATGAAGAATTGTCCACCTGGCAGGGAAACCAAGAGATTCTCCAAAGACCCACATTCCCCTTGGTTTTCTTCCATATTTTCTTGCCAGCCACAAGTATTACATATAAGAAGAGTACACAAGGTATTTCCACAGGTACCATGCAGGAAGTCCAGGACTGCGGTCTCTATATGTGAAACTGGACCTCATCCACCATTCTCAATCAGAGCTTAGAGAACTCAGGGGAATGGAGAGAAGGCTGGTCTTGCTTAAATACCCCCTAGGGTTAAGCATAGGCTAATAAGTTAAATATCCTCATACCACCACCAAAGGATTTACCAGTTTCCATGCTGACCAGAAAAAAGCCCAGCTGCCATAGCTTTTCCATTCTGCTTCAGCTAATTGTTGAAGCAATTTTTGGTAGCACTGGAGCTGTTGTTGTTGAAGAGAAATGCCTGCTGGGGCCAACCTCCCAGTCAATTTATCATGCACTAAGTCAAGAATATTTACCAATAGGAACTTGATGATGATGCCAATTGAAGTCATTCTCCACATGAAATCATTCAGATCCCTCATCCATGAACCATCCCTCTTCTCTGCCCATCTTCAGTCTTCACTGTTCTATGCTGTCCCAAGAATAGGTAATCTAAAGGGTAATCTCTTCATCAGCAATTGTTTATGGACAGCACATTAAGTACCTATCCAGCTGGTACCTGCTAGGCTTGGTTCTGTATTGGAGATATGTAAGATATATTCCCCACCCTAAGGTCACACTTCTCTAGGCAGAAGGGGGTGGGGATATCAGGAGAAGTGATCACATGGAAAATAATACAATGTCACTGCAAGGCAAGCTGTGTACTCCAGGAACTCCAGCACAACTAAAAAGAGCCAAGAGAGGTGTTCTAAGTGTAAGGTAGCTGTGATATGCTGAACATGAAGACGTTCAAGTGTGAGGAATGTAAAACAGTGGTTCATGAGTAGCAGACTTCTTTGGAGACAGAGGGCTGGGGAAATAGCAGCTGTGACCCAAGATGAGCCTTGAGGCATGCAGAAACTGTATCCTGTGTTAAGTGGACTTTACTACTTGTATCTAGGGCTCAATGTAATCAGACTTTTCTTCCTACACCTATACGTGCTCAAATCCACTGTTGTTTGAGGTTAGGTCTCTATGTAAACCGTTTCTCACTTGTGAGGAAATTGATAGTTTAGTGACTGCTAAAATGGGAGGGTGAACGGGAAAGAGAATTTAGACATCAGTGTTTCCCAGTGTCTTGGAATATGTTGATAGACTCAAATGAATAGGCTTGGCCTATTGATTTTGGAGTCTCTAATATTTGAGACTGTATCAGGGGTTCCCCCAGTGGTAAAGATTGATAGTTAGATATTTTCTCTTCCATCCCTCAAGGAACAATACTAGTACATTTTAATTATCTGCTCAACATACCCTGGGGTGTATCCAGGTATTGCATTAAGCTATACAGAATTACAAACCCTCATTCCCATTCTGGGCGCCATTTGTTTGGGTTGTTTAAATGAGCTATCCAGACAGGCTGAGTTAGATTATGTGCTACAGAAAACTTAGTTTTTTTTTCTTTCTTTTTTTTTTTACAAAATAAACCTCTTTGCTCTCACATAGTAGGTGAAGTTCTAAAATACAGAAAAGATCATCCCTACCCCTGTATTCTGATTTACCTTAGTCCCTACCTGATAAGCTTCATTCACATCTCCAATGGAACCTGATCTCTCTTTTGGTTTCTCTACAATTGTATGTAGCAATGCTGACTTTTTTTTTAATTTTTAATTTGTTTAATACAACATATATACAAAGCAAAGAAAAAAAGCAATAGTTTTCAAAGCACTCTTTGACAGGTAGTTATAGGACAGATCCCAAAGTTTGTCATGGGCTACCATACCATCATCTCAGATTTTTCCTTTTGGCTACTCCAGAATGTAGGAGGATAGAAGGAATAAACATTTTTTTTATTGTCACAACTGACTTTCTTTTCTTTGTTGTGAAAAATAACATATATGCAAAAAAAGCAATGAATTTCAAAGCACAGCATTACAATTAGTTGGAGAACAGATTTCAGAGTTTGGTATGGGTTACAATTCCATAATTTTAGGTTTTTACTTCTAGCTGCTCTAAGATACTGGAGGCTAAAAAAAATCAATTTAATGATTCACCAATCATATTCATTTGTTAAACCCTATCTTCTCTGTATAACTCCATCAACACTTTTGATATTTCTGTCCCACTCTTTAGGGGTATTTGGGCTATGGCCATTCTAACTTTCTCATGTTGGAAGAGGCCATCAATAATATGGGGTAGGGAAATGGAACTCACTGATGTTCTGGAGAGGTTGGGCCCTCTAGGTTTCAGGATTTATCTGGTTCATGGACCTATCTGGAAGTTGTAGGTCTCTGGAAAGTTACCCTAGTGCATGGAACGTTTGTAGAGTCTTACATCTTGCTCTAGATGTTCTTTAGGATTATCTGGAATGGTGTTGGTTGGGGTTTTTGCAAGTTATGATAGGTAGCAATGTCTAACTGAAGCTTGCATAAGAGTGACCTCCAGAGCAGCCTCTCAACTTATTTAAACTCTCTCTATCACTGATACTTTAATAGTTACACTTATTTTCCCCCTTTTGGTCAGGATGGAATTGTTGATCCCATGATGCCAGGGCTGGACTCATCCTTAGGAGTCATCTTCCACACCACCAGGGATACTTTCGCCTCTGCATGTCATGTCCCACATAGTGGGGAGAGCAATGATTTCACTTACCAGCTGAGCTTAGAGAGAGTGAGGCCACATCTGAGCAACAAAAGAGGTCCTCAACTCTTAGGTACATCTAAAGGTAGGCTAAGCTTCTCTGCTACATACATAAGCTTTGCAAGAGTAAGCCTCAAGATCAAGGGCTTGGCCTATTGAATTTGGTGTCCCTAATGTTTGACACAGTATCAGGGGTTCCCCTGATGGTAAAGTTTAATAGTTCCATATTTTTTTCCATCCATTGGTAAAGGATTTGCCAATATTTTTTGATTATCTGCTTAATATATTCTAGGATTTATCCAGGCATTACATTAAGCTATACAGGATTAAAGGCCTTTATTCTTATTTTGGGCTCCCTGTGTTTCAATTGCTCAAGTAAGCTATCCAGACAGGTTGAGTTAGATTATGTGCTACAGAAAATTTAGGTTCTGGACAAAATAAACCTTTCTTCCTTTGGTCTCAAAGAGTAGGTGCAGTTCTAAAATATAGACAATGTCTTCCTTACCCCTGTGTTCTGAATTACATTAATTCTGATATGATCAGCTTCATTGTTACCTCCAAATACCAGGTTATACATATATAAAACAGCCTCTCCAAATCCAAAAATAATAATTACCAGTCTGGACTAAATGTGTCTGCTATAAAAGCTTACAATCTAGGCCCCTGTTTTCTTATAATCATTTTCTAAAAGAGAATGCAATAACTGTTTTTATGTTTCTGACTTATTTTGCCTCACTACATTGTTGCATGCCTCGTGACCTCATTCCTTTTTGTAGGAGCACAATAAATATACATCATCGTTCACCAATCTACATCTGTCAGTGCATCCTTCAAACACCTACATTCATTAGACATCATGTATAATGCCCAAAGTCCATAGTCCATCAACACTCTCAATTTTAGAAAATTTCATTGTTCCCAAGAGGAAGATAATCAATAAACACACCCTCACCAAATAGGAAATCTAAGTGTCCCTCCCCCTGTTATTTACCCCTGCTGTTGCTGTGGTACTGCTGATGTTTTCCTGTTAAACATAACTCATAGCATGTAATAGCAGTTTTACCCTTGTACCCTAGACTTAAACACGCTTTGTACATGAGTCATACCTTTGAAGTAGTTCTTGCAATAACTTACTTATATTTCTAGTGCTAGTCAGTGGGACACATAGGTCTCTACAACCCCTTTCAACCATGTTTACCTTCAGTTTGATAATATTACTTTTAGATCCCCTAGAGAACCACCTTCACTTCTATTTATTCCCTTACATTTAAGTTCAATCTCATTAGCTAACCATTCACCGATCTCTAGCTTCTATGTATCACTAAGTCCCCTATATTCTGTATCATAAGCCTCTGATTTTACCTTTACCATGCTCATAAAAGTGGAATCATACAGTATCTATCCTTTTGTGTCTGGCTTACTTCACTCAGAGTATGACTTCAAGGCTCATCCATTTTGTCATGTGCTTCAGGATGTCATTTCATCTTACTGCTGCATAATATTCCATCATATGTATATACCAGGTTTTGTTAATCCACCATCTGTTGATGGGCATTTGGATTATTTCCATCTTTTGGAGATTGTGAATAATGCTGCTATGAACATCGGTGTGCAAATGTCTGTGTCATTGCTTTCAACTCTTCTGGGTATATACCCAGTAGTGCTATTGCTGGGTCATAAGGCAACTTGATATTTAGTTTACTGAGAAACTGCCAGACAAGACTTCCATAGTGGCTATAGCATTATACATTCCCACCAGCAATGCATAAGTGCATCAATTTATCCACATCTACTCCAGCATTTGTAGTTTCCTGTTTATTTAATCACAGCCATTCTCATAGATGTGAGATGATATCTCACTGTAATCTTAATCTGCATTTCCCTTATAGCCAATGAAAATGAGCATCTCTTCATGTGCTTTTGAGCCATCTGTATTTGCTGTCAGAAAAATGCCTATTCATATCTTTAGCCCATTTTATAATCGGGTTATTTGTTCTTTTGTTGTCAAGTTGTATGATTTCTTTAAGTATACAAGGTATCAAACCTTTGTTTGATATGTGACTTCCAAATACTTTCTCCTATTGAGTTGGCTGCCTCGTCACCTTTTTGACAAAGTCTTTTGAGAAGCAGAGGCATTTGATTTTGAGGAGATCCCATTTATCAATTTTTTCTTTCATTGCTTGTGCTTTGGGTGTAAATTTAGGAAGACGCCTCCTATTACTAAGTTTTGAAGATGTTTTCCCACATTTTCTTCTAGGAGTATCATGGTACTGGCTCTTATGTGTAGGTGTTTGATCCATTTTTGTGTTAATATTTATATAGGGTATAAGATAAGGGTCTTCTTTCTTTTAGCTATTGAAATCCAGTTCTCACATGTCCATTTATTGAAGAGACTATTCTGTCCAAGTTCAGTGGATTTGGGGAACTTGTCAAAGATCAGTTAAGCATAGATTTTGTGGTCTATTTCCAAACTCTTGATTTGATTCCAGTGGTCAGTATATCTTTGTTGAGCCAGTACCATGCTGTTTTGACCACTATGGCCTTATAATAAGTTTTAAAATCAGGAAGTGTTAATCCAGCCACCTTAATATTCATTTTTTTGGATATTTAGCTATTCAAGGTCCCTTTCCCTTCTAAATGAATTTGATAAATTGTTTTTCATGTCTTCAAAGTACGTTGTTGAAATTTTGATTAGTGTTGTATTGAATTTGTAGATCAATTTGGGTAGAATCAATATCTTAACTACATTTAACCTGCCTATCCATGAGCAGGGACTGTCTTTCAACCTGTTTACATCTTTTATTACTTTCAGAAACGTTATATAGTTTTCTGTGTACATGTCTTTTACATCCCAGAGTAAGTTTATTCCTAGGTACTTGATTCTTTGTTGCTATTTTGAATGGAATTTTTTCTTTAATTGTCTCCTCAGTTAGGTCATTGCTTGTATATGGAAACATTGCTGATTTTTCCACATTAATTTTGTATTCTGCCACTCTGCTGAATTTATTTATTAGCTCAAGGTGGGGGCAGGCACCAGGAATCAAACCAGGGTCTCTGGCATGGCAGGTGAGAACTCTGTCTGCTGAGACACCATGGCCCACCCTGTCATAGATTTCATAGGTTTTTCTAAATATAGTTTCATGTCATCTGCAAATACAGAAAGTTTTACTTCCTCCTTTACAATTTGGATGCTTCCTATTTATTTTTTCTACCTAACTGCTCTAGCTAGAATATCTGGTACAATGTTGAATAATAGTGGTGACAGAAGGTTTCCTTGTCTCATTCCCAATTTTAGGGAGAAGGCTTTCAGTCTCTCACTGTTAAGTATGATGCTAGCTATGTGTTTTTCATATTCTGCTCCCCCTCATTGGGCCCTTATTATCCTCCTATTAATTTTCTTCCTAGCCCCCTGTCTCTTACAATGTCTTGTTAAGTTTATTCACAGGTCAATAGCAGCCAAAACTAACCAGCAAAATTCTAAAAACATGCTCCTGCTACAACAGAAATTTGAAAATCTACTTCTGCTACAACAGACATTGTTATCAACCCGTTCCAACAGAAGGTGCCCAGAAGCCCAATTAGTGATACCTCCACTCGGCTCAAAGCAATTTCTCCCCCTTAATCTCACCCAGTCTCAGCCAGAAGTAGCCAAAGAAAGAATACAACACCCATGCTCATTCTAAAAAAAAATTGCTTCAAGCTAAGCTAAGGCAGTAATTCAAAACTAACCCCAGTTTCATTCAATTCTATTAAAAGAAAAAGGCAGGAGTGTCAGGTCTCAGAAAAAGAACTTTTAAGATGGACTCCATGAACTGGGGGTCCCTCAGCTTCTTTTACAGAGTCTGATGTTTGAGAGTCATAGCAGTGTGTCAGTAACAGAGCAGTGTGTCAGAACTCCAGCAACCAGTCAAATCATAAGTTAACAAGTCCCCATCCAATCAAGATGACACACCACCTAGTAGGTACCCTCTCCTCCTGACATCACTGTACCTTTAAAAGACATCTCCCAAAACAAAGAATCAGAACCATTTTCTCTTTCCTTTTGCTGGCTCCCCAGGCGGGAACCATTTTCAGGCTCCCATATGCTTTCTCCCTTTTGCTCTCCCACCTACCTTCTTCATGCTTCCTCACCCAATAAATCTCTTAAGCTTTAAAAAAAAATCTATTGTTCCTTCAGTTTTGCCAGTGTTAGCCTCATGTACTTTGGAGCTCCTTGATTGAGAGCATAACATTTATGATTGTTATTTTTTTCTTAATGAATTGTCCCCTTTATTAATATGTAGTGTCCTTCCTTTTCTTTTATGATATCTTTACATTTAACATCTGTTTCGTCTGATATTAACATAACTACTCCTGCTTTTTTTTGTTTATACAGCTTGCATGGAACATCTTTTCCCATCCTCTCACTTCCAATCCATTTACACTCTTGGGTCTAAAATGAATCTCTTGCAAGCAGCACATAATTGGATCATGTTTCTTAATAAGTTCTGCCAATCTGTATCTTTTATTTGGTGAGGCTAGGCCATTAACATTCAAAGTTATTTCTGTGAAAGGCATTTCTTGAATCTACTGTCTTGTCCTTTTTTTTGATTTGTCATATCTATATATTCTTATCCCTCTTCCTCTTTTTATCATTTAAGTTACCCTTACTGGTGGTCTTCAATTCTATGCCCTCCTTCAGACCTTCCTCTGCTAAATATTTTTTTCAGCTGACAGAACTCTCTTTAGTATTTCTTAAATGGACAGTCTCTTATTGACAAATTCTCTCAGCCTTTGTCTGTCTATGAAAATTTTAATCTCTCCCTTCTCTTCGAAGGACAATTTGGCTTGATACAGTATTCTTGGCTGTAATCTCTCTTTCTGGATCTTAAATATATCATACCATTGGCATCTTGCCTCCATGGTGTTTGATGAGTGGTCCAAACTGTTTTCTCTGGTTTCCCTGGTATATGTTGAGTCACTTTTCTCTTGCTGCTTTCAGGATTTTATGCTTCTGTTTAACATTTGACAGACTGGTTAATATGCATCTTGGAGTCAGCATATTTGGATTTATTCTATTTGAGGTTTGTTGGGTTTCTTTTATTTGCATATTTATGTGTTTATAATGGTTGGGAAGTTTACCCCCATATCTCCTCAACTGATCTTCCTAGCCTTTTATTCTTTTCTTCTCCTTCTGGGACACCAATCATTCTTATATTCATGTAGTTCATGGTATCCATCAGTCCCCAGAGATCCAATTCAAATTTTTCCATCTTTTTGGCCATTTATTTTTTGTCAATTTGAATTCAATTGTCCTGTCCTCTAGTTCACTTATTCTTTCTTCTTCCATTTCAGATCTGCTGTTGTGTGTCTCTAGTATATTTTTAATTTGATCTGCAGTATCTTTCAACTCTGTGATGTCTATTTACTTTTTCTTTCAAATTTTTCTTTATACTCTTCTAGTGTCTTCTCGGTGTCCTTTATGTTGTTAGATAACCCATTGAATTTCTTTAGGAGAGTTGGATGAACATCTTTTATTTGTTATTCCAAAATCTGTGCCTTGTCTGTTGTTTTAACTTGGCTATTTGGCTTGGCATATCTGGCTGCATCTTTATATGTTTTGTGATTTTATGTTGGCTTTAAGGCATTTAATTATCTTGATAGAGTTATTTTGATAATTGTTCTCCTTCATTCATCTAAGTTTTTGTATTTGCTTGAATTTGCATTGAAGATCTCCTTTTGCATTTGGTTCATCAGCAACTCCCTGCCAAATCAAGGCCCCAACCTCAAGCAGGGGATGCAACTCTTCTTGAGGATCTATTTAAAGCTAGACAGATAGGCTGTTTTACCATACTGCACTTTCCATTTCCTCCTAGCAGATGGTGATTTTGGGCCTTCTCTTCCCCTAAGCCTACCTCTCTACAACCGCAGCAACCAGGTGTCAGCTGGATGGAGACCTAGAACAATTCCAGCCAGTTCTGCTTGTCCTGTGATCACTGAATGCCACCAACCACTGGCCTTAGGGGTGAACATTGTGCATCTTAGGGGAGATTTTGCTTGTGGATCTGATGTGGCTTGTGGCCTGCAGGTTCCCACTTGGAATGACCTTGGGTTGTGAGACTGAGCATGTCATCTGCCCTGTCCACAGCCCACCTGGAAATGCTTGCAGGCTGGGCATGATATGGGGCATGAGGCATGGAAGTGCAGGGTTTAGGGACATGGGGTATGGTGCAGCATATGGCTTGGGTTGCAGGGCACTTGGACAGGGGCACTGGGCATGAGAGAGAGGGAGTGCACAGTGGAGCATGGAGTGGGAAGTGGAGTATGTGGTGTGGGGTGTGGGAGTATGGAGCATGCGGTGGGTGTGGGGTGGGACAAGGCATAGAGTTCAGGGGGTCAGGGAATGCATGTGCAGCATGCGGGACATGGGGGGAAGTGTCAGGTGCTCGGGTGGTAGGGCAAGGGGTGCAAGGGGGTGGGGCATGGATGCACAGGTGTGTGAAGTGAGATACACAGAATGCATGACATAGTGGTTGGGACGTGTAGGCAAAGAATGGAGTTTGAGGGGTTGGGGCAAATGTGCAGGTGTGTGGGAGGGGTAGGTTGGGCCATATGTACACAGATTCACGGGGATCAGCAGGGGGCCAGGGTAGAGTTGCATGGGTACACAGTGGGGCACGGTGCAGGTATCAGTGGTGTGGGGTGCTGGGTGGAAAGTGAGATGTGTGGAGGCATAGGTGCACAGTTGGGTGTGCATGGATTTTGTGCGGTCTTGGGGGTGCATGGCCACACAGAATGGTGAAGCATGGAGTGTAGATGCAGGGTTTTGGTGCATGAAGTGTGGAGGAGGTGGGGCACAGGGACTGTAAGTGAGGGGGTGGGCATGGGGATGGGGGCGAGGGTTGTTTCACAAGCTTGGGGCAGTGTAATTGGGACATGGACATGTGGTAGGCATGTGGTGCTAGTGCAACTTCCTCATTCCCACCTCCTTGTCCCTACATTCCTGAGGGTTCTCGTTCCCCCAAGGAAACTCCAGGCTGCAGAGCTGATGGAGTTGCAATCCCAAGCTAGCTGCAGAGACAGGCATTTCCTGTATCTCCATTCCTCAGCTTTTTCATCCAAGATCATTGATACAGTATAGAAGAACCTCTCAGATCTACACTGTTGTCCTTGTAATTTTTCTGTCACTTCTCTAGCTGTTCTTTGTAGCAGGGTTGAACTTGACCTATCCTATTCTGTCATCTTCCCAAAAGTTCAGTCAGATGACTTTAAGAACATGAACTGGAAACAATGAACTGAGAAACTATATATGTAAATAAAGCTTTACAATTTATGATGGCATTGTGGGCATGGAGGGCAATTAACCATTTTACACATGGAACAAAGACAAGTTACACATTAAGTTGGGAAGATGTTGAACCCTGTTTTCAGTACCCCCACACCTAGCCATTCAGGGCCTTTCTGTTATTTGTTGTCAAAAAGCTCCTCCAAATACACAAACCCACAAAAATATCCACAACAGTAACCATTCATCCTAGCTAGTCCACAGTGCTTGGCTGGGGTAACTTTTCTAAGATATCCTTCTTCACATTTCATACTCTATTCTTTGTAGCAACTTATTTGTGCAGCCTAGTGTAGATGTTCCTAATGTACTCTAGCATATTTCTATTTTACAAATTTTCTATGAAGCCCACAGGATTTACACTGGTCATGAGGAGTAAGGTGTAACAACAAGAAGTCTTAATAATGAGTCTTCTCATTGATCCTGTCTCCATCACATGGTCCATCATGGTTCTGTTTGGTGGGGTGATACTTCAATAGACAACTTAATATAGGCTGAAATATTTGAGTTGAGTTTGGTCCACATTAATATCATTTTCTTGGTTATTGTTGTTTGGGATTTAATGAAAGGGTTTTGGATTAAGTTATACTCCACTATTCCTAAATTCACTTTCTCTCCTGTTACCATTTATTCAGTCCCATTTTGAGGAGATAAGAAAAGTTCACCATTATTTGGTATCAGAGAAATGCTAATCAAACCACAAAGCAATACCACTTTACATCCACTAGGATGGCTATTATTAAAATAATAAAAATCCTAGAAAATAACAGCATTAGTGAAGATGAAAAGAAATCAAAACCCTTGTAGATTAATGTTGGAAATGTAAAATATTTCTAATGATATGGAAGTCACTTTGACAATTTCACAAAATATTGAGCATAGAACTACCATATGAACTGGCAATTACAATATTAGGTATAAACTCAAAAGTATTGAAATCAGGGGGTGGCTGCCGTGGCTCAGCAGGCAGAGCTCCGACCTGCCGTGCTGGAGGTCTGGAGTTCAATCCCTGGTGCCTCCTGCCCATATGCAAATTAAAAAAAATAAGTATTGAAATCAGGGACCAAACAGATATTTGTACACCAATGCTCAGAGAAACATTACTCAGAACAGTCAAAAGGTTGAAGCAAATCAAGTGTCCATCAGCAGATGAATGGATAAACAAAATGTGGTTTATACACATGATGAAATGTCATCCAGCTGTAAAAAGGAAAAGGACACATGTGACATCATGGATGAACATTGAAGACATCATGATGAGTAAAAAGTCATATATAAAGTATAAGTATTGTATGATCTCACTTTTATGAAATACCTAGAATGATAAAAATTCATTAAAAGCATAAGTAATGTTTACCAGATTTCAGGGGTTTGGGTGGGATGGGGAGTTATTGCTTAATGAATGGAGAGCTTCTGTTTGTGTTGTTGAAACACTTTTGTTAATGGATGTGGATGATGCTAGTAGATTATTTTAATAGAATTAATATCACTGAATTATACATTTGAAAGTGGTTAAAATGGGAAATTTTGGGTTGTATTTATGTTACTATACAAGAAGTTAAAACAATATTCTTATGAAGTCTTAAGCTCATCGAACATCCTGACAGTGTTTATTAAGACACCTTTACTGTAGGATGCTTTAATAGGATGTACCTGGTCTCTTTAGGTGCTTAACATAGGCAAAACTGGGTTTATGAGTTTATGGAGCACTGTTTCACTAGAAAATTCTTTGATAGGTATATAATTACAGAAACTTAAAGTGGTGTTATTCTAGGTCCAACATACCTCTATTTGTGTGTCTGATACCATACATAATCAATCAGAAAACATCACAGTTAAATCTTCACTGGGTGCATCCTAGTTCTACAAAGAAAGATATGGGGAATTGCCATACAGTCTCAGATTTCTGTGTGCTTTGTCTGACTCTTAAGATTGTCTGTTCTTAGAAGTATGGAGTGGAAAAGTAAGTACATCTCTGATTTTTATGAGGCTGATTTGATAACTTACTTCTCCGTTATATTCTAGTACATGCATATTACAATATATTCCAGGCATTGTCAAAGCACCTTTAAAAATGTAGTAGATAATTTATAAGCAGATATAAAAAGGATATCTGTGGAAGGTTAAAGAATAAAAACACAGGTATGATTATTTCCTGTCCAAAGGACTACTGATGTACTAGGCACCTGTTACAAAAGGGCCAAGCTGATAAAAATAGAAATGTATCACATGTCCTGCCTCAGTTACAATCCCACTTTATTTTTTACCCTAACAACACTGACCTAGCTCCAGTCATTGCCAATAGTGACCTCACTGTTGCAAAATGGCCACATCTCAAATCACTTTGCAGCAGGATACTCAGCATCATTTGACCTGCTTGAACACATTTTATCGAAACATAAAGTTTATCACTGACAAAAAAATAGCCATTCAAAACTTATTCTTTTTTACTATATCCAATTTGGTTGGCCCTGTTAGTTTAGCATATTTTCCCTCTCCCCTCATTTTTCCTTAAGTCACATGTGAGTGAATGGGGATGAAAATGTCAAGTGGTGAACAATAGCTCTACCAGTGTGTGCCTGTTCTAGTTTGCTAGCTGCTGGGATGCAATATACCAGAAATGGAATGGCTTTTAAAAGGGGAATTTAATAAGTTGCAAGTTTACAGTTCTAAGGCTGAGAAAATGTTCCATCTAAAACAAGTCTATAGAAATGTCCAATCTAAGGCATCCAGGGAAAGGTACCTTGGTTCAAGAAGACTGATGAAGTTCGGGATTTCTTTCTCATCTAGAAAGGTACATGGTGAACACGGTCAGGGTTCCTCTCTCATCTGGAAGGGCACATGGCAAACACAGCTTCATCTGCTAGCTTCTTCTCTTCTGGCTTCCGGTTTCATGAGGCTCCCCGGGAGGTATTTTCCTTCTTCATCTCCAAAACTCCCTGGCTTGTGGACTCTTTGCTTTGTGGTGCTGCAGCATTCTCTGCTCTCTCCAAATCTCCATAATGTTTCCTCTTTATAGAACTCGAGAAACTTATCAAGACCTATCCAAATGGGTGGAGACATGTCGTCACCTAATCCAGTTTAACAACCACTCTTGATTAAATCACATCTCCAGGGAGATGATCTGATTACAGTTTCAAGCATACAATATTGACTAGGGATTGTTCTGCCTTTATGAAATGGGATTTTGATTAAAACATGGCTTTTCTAGGGGGCATACATTCTTTCAAAACAGCATAATACCCAAAGAATGTAAAACATAAAGACTATTGCCTTGTCATTTTGCTAGTATTTGTAGGTACCTGGGCATAGAACCTTCCTGTTGTTCCCCCACCCCCACCTCATATATATCCTTAGTCACAGTGTCATAAGTATAATTTCTTGGCAAATCCTCGCAGTTCAGTCCCTTCCTGTCCTCACTGACCCCATTACATCATCCAGAAAAGCCTAGCAGAGCAGACTTTTGACAGCAGAGCAAACAGCCCCAGAGTCCTGCCTCACTTCATCCACCATTCCGTATAAACTCCCTGAACTCCATTCCACAATATCCATACATCATGTTACATAGGAGGATACATTTAGATGGCAAAGTTGAGCTGAATAGTGTATTGCCCTGAATGACAAGTTGTGGGCATTTCATGTTTCCTCAGAAATAGGATAGGTTTGGAGCTTTGAGAAGAATTTGGGGCTTGCTGTATACAGAGATTATCCTGAGCCCATGAGGATATGCTTGCCATACCCCAAATTGTTCATTAACCCGTGAATAAGCCCCCTTTTATGCCTCTGGACTGGGAATAATTAATAAAACTCCTTCACTCCCTCTTAGTCCCTTCTACAGCCTCCCAGCCATTAGAAATCAGAACTACCACAAGTTTTCCAGGCCCAAGAAAATGCCCAGCAGATCTTAAAATCATGTGTCCATTATGGAACCCAACAAGAGGAGTGCCCTTCTCTAGCCCAGACTCTAAAATGAGGCAGATCTATGTTTGAAGCCCGGATTTAGCAAGTAACTGTCATAAAACCCTGGTAAAAATATTTAATTGTATCCCTCAGTAACTTCATCATAGAGAGAGGGAATATTACAAGTCATAGAGTTCTTGTTAGGAATAAATTTTTTGGTGAATGGGAGATTCTCAGCACAGTGACCTATATAAAGAAAGGATTAAATAGGTATTGCTGAAATTATTCATATTAATATTTGGTTGAATTTTTAATTATGAATTCCTGCTAAGAAAAGTTATATTTGATATTGGGATTGGTAAATACATGAAGATTATATTTATTGACAACTATTTTTGGCCTGTGTCAATGGATTTCAATCAGCAGTCCTAAAACCAGCTGTCCTTGCTCCCCACACACATGGACAAATATGACTTTACAAAGAGACATATATTGCCCCTTTGTAAAGAGCATGCTTCTTTGCCCTAGCCCAAAGAAGGCCAAGATTAAGCAACGACATCTCTCACTTCATACTCTCCTCGTTCTCTCTCACATTTGACACTGGTGTGATGGGTTGGAAATGGATGTAAGAACATTCTTAAGGTAAATCCATTCCTGTAGGTGTGAATTCATTATAAATGGGAACATTTGATAAAGTTACTTTAGTTATCCCTGACACAGTCAGGATGGGTCTTATTTCTATTAATGGAGTCCTTTATAGGCAGAACGAAATGCAGACAAGGAAAAAAAAGCCACAGGAAAAAAGAAGCTGAAAATCACTGAGACCTGGAAGAAATGGAGAGACCAGGAAAGGCCACTGTGTGCATTTCCTTGTGACAGAGGAGCCCAGGGCCAAGAAAAACCTTCTGACAGTCCCAGAATTCCATTTTTTGGAAAGAAAGATTCACATTCGTGATGCCTTGATTTGCACTTTCTCCAAGCCTCAAAACGGTGAGCCATTAAATTCCCAATATTTAAGGCAAACCATTGTATAGTATTTATTGAAGCAGCCAAAGGAAACTGAAACACTTGGGAAACTGCTGTCATTTTCCAAGCCAAAGTACTGGTAATACAGCCATAAGAAATGGAATGCTGGTCATGACGAATGGGATACCCTCACCTCAGGGCATCAATTCCCAAATCACTATAGTGAATATTGCATCTTCTCATCTGGTTCTTCTGCAATTTTGCACCAATTATTCACAAAGTAGTTTCCAATGGTAGGGTTGCTTACTTGGGCAGATTTATTATAAAACCCACATGCATAAACTTTTACCCAGCTGTGATGGTTAGGTTCTGGTGTCAACTTGGCCAAATAATTATTCCCATTTGTTCAGTCAGGCAAGCACTGGCCTGACCGTTGCTGCAAAGATATTTCATGGCTGGTTGACAAACTGAAAGGCTGATGTATTAAAATCGTCAGTAAATTGATTGCATCTGTGACTGATTACATCTGCGATCAACTAAGGTGATAATCCAATCAGTTGAAGTCTCTTAAGGGAGAAGGAAGACTCTTTCACTGCTTCTTCAGCCAGAGAGCCTCTCCTGTGGAGTTCATTGAGACACTTTATCGGAGCTGCCAGCTTCACAGTCTGTCCTATGAATTTTGGAATCTCCCATTCCCACAGTTACATGAGACACCTTTATAAATCTTACATTTACTAATCTCTCTCATTGGTTCTATTTCTCTAGAGAACCCAGATTAATACACCAGCCTTGAAAACTCTTGTCTGGCTCACTCCACATATTCATTAGCACAATGTACCACTACCATCAGCACTGCCTTTCACTCCACCCTAACACAAACCATCACTATTGCATCTGAAACATTTTTACGTGTCGCATATCTCCACTTGTTCTGCAGCCATTGGGTAAATGGTGTATATTCAGAAAGTGATGGAAAACACTGAGAAAATCAAGTTCTGGTATCAGTTTTCAGATGAATTCAATATGGAATTTCTTCCTAGCATTTTGTGGCCAAGCAGCAAGAGTACTTCAGGTTTCCCTCCCTTCACTCTTTCATCTGACATTATTGTACCAACACTTTAACCACCCTGCATAAAAGGGAAGAACAAAAACAAGAGAACACTCCTTAGGCAGCTTGAATAAGGGACTTGCCACACAGCTACAATCACTCCACAAAGCAGGGGGACAGTGGTTAGAATTTCCTACTCTTATAAAATGACATTAGCAGTTGAACTGCTCTGCCAATGATTGGTCCTGCCACCACCTGGGCATTATAAGGCTTGAGACACAGAGAAGTTGGGCCCAGGAGGCAGCCTCGTGCAGAAAAGACCTCACTTCCTGAGGGCAATGAAAATATTGATGGTACCAAGTGTGAATCTGTTCTGGGTGGGGTGTTCAGGTGGCTAGGAATTCTCTTAATGTTTGTGAGAGGCAGTATTCTATAATGATCACCATAATATCCAAACTCTGTTGTTACTCCTATGATTATGTTATATTATATATAAATATAATATGTTATATAATATATATTTAATTTATTTATGTATAAGCAAAAGGGATTTTGTGGATGTGATTAAATTACTAACCAGTTAGACATAAATTTAGGAAATCATTTAAGTGACCTGAAGGTAGTCTTGTAGGCCTTTAAAAAGTAGACAGTTTTCTACTGCTGATGGAAATAGAGAAATTCAGAACAATATCAAGTGTAAGAAGAATTCAATGTGAAATAGTTATTCTGTTTCTGTATTTGAAGATGGAATGGCCATTTGGATAGTGGACCACAAAGATGGCTAGAAAGAAAACAAGACCTCAGTCCTAATTTTGCAAGTAACTGAATTCTCAAAAACACCTTGAGGGATTTTGAAACAGATTTTCCCTATAGCCTCCATTTAAGTGTCTAATCCAGCAGAAACTTTAATTTTGGTTTATTATACTCTAACAGAGAATCCAGTTAAATCCCACCCTGATTTCTGATTTCCCCAGAATCAGGGATAATAAATAGGAATGGTTTTAAGATAATGGGTTTATAATTGCTTGCTATCTAAGTATAGAAAAATAGCATACATTTTTGTATTGTAGAGTGGGGTGTTGATGTAACATACAATATAAAAATATAGGAGAGATGCTGAAATCAAGCAGTGAACCAAGAATGGAATAATTTTCAGGAGCATGATCTAAAAGGCCCTAGATTCCCTTAAACAGACTTTTAGTACTATATGAACATGAAAGATGTCACCAGCAAGGACTCACAGGAGATGAAAATGATGGACAAATTATAAATCACCATGACCAGACTGTTAGTGGAAATTAAGACTTTAAATTTGGTGCTGGAGCAGGATCAGAAGGAAGCAATGTGATTTGAACACAGAGTGAGAATATACTTGTTATTTGGTGAGAGAAAGCTTAGTAAAAACGTGTCATGCATTATGTGGGAAGCAGAATTCATAAGCAATGCATTTGGATATAAGATTTCTGACAAAAGTTTGGTAATGCTGCCTGAATTTTTTGTGCTGATAGTAAAATATGAGAATCAGGTAAGAATCTCATATTTTATGAGAAGAATGCAGAGACAGAACATTTGAAACCTACTACATCACCTGAAAAAACCTGAAGAAAGAACTGACAAAAAGTATCAAGACTTGATTTGGAAATTTTAGCTTCCCAAGACAGTAAAAAGAAACTCAATATCAGACATGGCAATTCACCATTTGTAAAAGAGATATATCTGGGTGTGTGGCTTTACAACCCTTTCCTGAAGCTTTGAAAATATCGAAAGATCAGGGTATTTAGTGATATGACAGTACATTTCAAGAGATTAAACTTGTACCTCACATCTCAGCTAACTCAGAGGGCCAGTAAGAACCTTAAAGTGTTGGCCTACAGTCACTTCAGGAGAAGAGAGTAAAAATAAAGGAAAAGAGAAATGGGGGGGTGGGGTGGAGAACCAAAATATAATAATGTAACACAAAAATAAAGGCAGAACTAAAAGAAAAAATATATTTACAAAGAGATAAAGTCATAATTAAATAAACTTCCTGGCATAAATGAAAAATAGAAAAATAGTCTAAAATGGTTCCTCTTTGCCTAAAAACTATAGTCTATTTTTTCTATAAAGAAGGCCTCCCTTGTTACCATATTCTGACCAGATACCTCTCCATTCTCTCATTCTCCTGACAAACCTCTTCTCCACTGCCCCATATCACTGTAATCTGGCACATACTCCCACTTGACCAACCGACCTACTCTAGCCAAGGTCAACAATGATGGCCAGGTAGCCAGATACAGTGGACACTCATCCATCCTTAGATTATTGACCCTCTCTGTGGCTTAGGACATTGTTGACCTTCCAGCGCTTCTTAGAACTCTTGACTATTCTTGATTCTACACCTTGTTTGGTATAGTAGTCTTCCTATCACTCTAAACAGCACCCCCAACTGTGGTAGTCTTCTCCACCCAATTCCTCATCTTTGTTCTTCTTTTTATTCCTTGATTTTTCTACCCTCTTTATTACCAAAATTGACGAATAAACTGCAATTTTCATTATTGTATCTACATGGGTGTGTAAGTGATATAGTAGGTTTCAAATGTTCTGTCTACATTCTTCACAGATTTTCACACCCTTCTGTACATATACATGTAACCTGAAAATGTTCCATTTCATTTCTTCTTTGCTTCTTGAATGTTTCTGGGTCTTCCACTAAAGTTCACCACAATTCTATAAAGCAAGAATAATTTGGCAGGAACAACAGAACTTCAAATAGCCTAGGTGTCATGTGAAGAGAGGGTCCTGTCCCTTCTCAAGGTAAAGAAAATGGTAAATAAATTTTCTTGCTAGCAAGAAACTTGTTAACAGTGAACATACTATTGAACTGCAGCTTCATTTCAACTCTTTTTGTACTCCCTCTTGCAACTAGATTTTTGCCCCTAGCTCAGTTATTTGTAAGTTGTGCAACAAATGCTGCCTTTGCCACTTATGAGCAGCCCAGCAGATGTAAAGCATAAAATGTCCTCATTCTGTCCTGCTAGGGGCAATTCCACATAAATGAGCCTTTGGGATGGTCCTTAACCCCTGCCTAGGCCAGGGGCAGTGATGTGACAGCAATCAGAGGCCTGGGCCTAGGTAGGATACAGTTCCATATTTCTCCTTTTCTCCCAGCCAAGGATTTCGCCAAATTGTCAGTGGAACAGAGCAGTGAACAGTCCCAGCTACTAGGCTAGAAAAGGGCCTGGTCCACCTCATCCAGAGATAGCTGGTCTAGGTTGGCTTGATCAGGGGAAAAAATACACCAGTGTGAGATGGGAGCAGCTGAGGGCTCCAACCAGCGATGGGTTGGCTTTTCAAATAGAAATCTATTTACTTACGAGTTTACAATTCTAAAACTGCGAAAATGTCCAATTGAAGGCAGTAACAGGATAATACCTGGGCTCTGAAGACAGGCTGCTCTCACATAGAAAGGCACACAGCATGACTACTGGTCTCTCCTGGGTTTCATCACTTTCAGTTTCTGGTTGCAGTGGCTTCCTCTCTGAGCTTCAGCATTTTCCTGTCTTTTAGTTTCTGTCTCTCTTAGCTTCTGCATGTGGTTGGTCACATCTCAGTTAAAGATGCTACTCAACGAAAGATCCTACTTATAGTTGGTCTACACCAACAGGAGTGGATTAGTTTTAAGAATATGTTCCTTTTGGTGGTACATATAGCTTCAAACCATCACAGTGTCACATGAACTTCATGGGCAAAACGCATCTTAGGTGTGATGATTTGGGACATGTGATCTGCTGCTTCTGAATTATGAGGTTTCTGTGTTGCTGCTGGTGTGTATCCAGTATAGTCTGTTCTGCATCGTTTCTAAATAAATTATTGCTGGATAGGTTGATTGTGTTTTTTTACTCTTATTGACAATCTGAACCTGAAGCTCACACTGGTTGTTTTTCATTGGGACCTGTCTTTTGTTGAATTGATTAAAAATTGAATTGATCGGATTAAAATTCCCTCTCTTTTTAATCCATTCCTCCGAGAGTTTTTGGTAGGGATTCTGGGTTTGACTTAGAGATGGGGGATATAATCCTTAACACTTAACAAAATATATTATGATTTTCTTTTGCCAGGAGGTTTTGGTTGCTGTTGTCATTGCCCACAAACATGTCTTAACACTTATAAAACTATATTTTCACAAATTAAGATCAGCATATGTTCTATCTTCTTCGGGATACTAATGTGGTCTGAATTGACAGGTAGAGCTTCTAATGTTGAACCTTCCTGCCATGCCATGTGTAATCCCTCATTCGTTGTGATGCATTATTTTGCAATTTGATTTGAAATTATGTCGATAATAGTTTATTAGTTTGTGTTCATTATCATAAGTAATAATGATTACAAAATAATGATTCAATTGTTTTTGGTTGAAACATATACATTAGGAATTACATCACCTGGGTAGCTTTAACTTTCCTTCCTTTTCATAGGAACACCATCAAAGATTAGGATGAATGGTTCTGGAGGGGGTATACATATATTAAGGATATCAGAACCAATTTTTTGTTTTGCTTTGTTGTAATTATAATCATATAACAAGGTTTTTCAACACATTTCATATCTTTTACTAAGACTGGTTATTTAAGAGTTCTATTATTTAAACAATATTAAAATTCTCAGATGTTGATAAGAAAATAAAATGGAAACCATGAACTGAAATTTTGAGCTCTGAATCTGCGTATCCAGATACAATTTGACTAATATAAAAGAAGGGTAATATGGACACCTAGGGTGATGAATCTTTTGTCCCATTGAAAAAGGGAAGATACACCTAAAAGTGGGAGGATGTAGACATCTTTCATTGGTGCCCACACGCCTAGCCATCCAGTGCAATTCTGCTCTTTATTGGCAAATTCCCCATAAACACAGAATATCACATAGACACAAAAGGAGGCACTTATTCCCTCATATCCACAAGGCAAGTCCAAGTCCCAGGGAGGGGGAAACTGAGGCCAGAAAGCCCCAGCTGTAGTTACTGGGTCAGTTCTGAGCTGACATCTGGAGCAAACCCTGTCCAGCTTACCCTGGTCAACCAAGAGCAAAACTCTGGGAGTATCTCCTTTTCCAGCATCATTTCCACAAATCTTCCCACCACCCCCAGAAACACAAAGAGAGAAAATAGAGGTTCTGAAGGCTCTCCCCACCACTGAAGACTTCCCACAAAGGGAATTCATAAAGCAGCCCCAATCACTCCCAAGAACCACTGGATGGTAAGCCCAAGGGAGGGAAACTGGAGTGTTGCTTGGGCACTAAGAGAAGAAACTGTCCTGCAGACAAAGTTCAAACCTGACCTCAGTCAGGTGTAAGGCCAAAGATCCAGTAACTTGTCTTTGGAGCCAGAAACTGCCTGTAGGAGCTCAGTCCTTGCAGGTTGTAGACAGACTGGTGGTGCAGATGTGCTCCTGCTCTGCTTTCTGCGTGGTGAGACTTGGGGGATGGGAGTGGCTACAAGTAGGATTCCTGACTCTTCTCAACCCCTCTCTCAGAGATGAATAAGAGAGAGCCTGAAAGGATGGGTTGGACCAACATCTTTGCTGGCCTAAGAGAAATCAGGAGTTTAAGATCTTGTCTCTGGACTTGTCTCAGGCCACTGGGAAGAGTTGACATTCAAAACCCAGTTCTTTTTATCATTTTTATCATCCTCCTCTTGCAAAAGATAATTTGTTTAAAAATATGTAGTACATATATCTGTGCACATATATATACACACATACTGCCCATGAAAAGTCCTGCAGGATGTACATCAAAATATCACAATATTTTTCTGTGATAGAGATTTACAGAGAAGTTGCACATATGGAACTGAGAATTTCTGGGAGCCCACTCTTTGTTTTCCTTATTGTTTCCAAATTTTGAGAATGTGTTATGGCAGTCCCAGGAACAGCACAGCTGTGTACATGGAAGAGGAATTGCTGAGTCATATCATATTTTGATACAGAGCAGTAGCCATACACCTTTTCAAATCTTGTAACTTTTTATTCTCCCTAATTCATATCTGCCTATTTTACTTGGGCAGTATGTTCTTCTTCCTTCAAGCTCTTTTGTCCCCTTAAAATGCTCATGCTTTTTTCATGCTAGGTCCTGGAAATAGTTACAGTAACCCTCTGGGCACTCTAGTGAGATCTCAAGGACAGTGGAAGTTTCACACGTAATGAAGAAAGGGAGGTATATTTGGGGGGAATCTTGGGACAGTTAGGGAGTTAGACCATTGTGGAGGAAGCCACGCCATCTGATGAAAGATTACTCTATTCTCAGGGGCAAGTAGCAATAAGCTGTTGACCCAACAATTCAATTTACTTCTGGAGCTGTTCTTATTAGGCCGTGATTACTGAACTTCCCATTAAGCTAAATCTGGATAGGTGTATCAGTTGTCCCAGAGCATATCACCTTAGTGCCCAGCATGTTCTTCCCGTCCCCATTAAGTAACACCATTTTCACCTCCTTGTGGTGATCGCAGTCAACTTCCACTGACAGAATGTTAATTATTTTCTCTGTGGACCACACTACCAGCACAAGGAGGAAAAAGTTACCAGGGAGCAGATAGAGTTAAATTAAACGGACTTTTGTTGCATCCTAGAGAGTAAGAATTCTTCCCTTCAGCACTAATAGTTGTAATTCTGCATAACTAAGGGTTTAAGTGTAAATTCCCATTTTGAGTCATTGAAAGTGAGGTGGGTAGTGCCAGTCTAACTTCTACCCATGTCTCCTATACCCATATATTCTACCTACTGGGGACGCCATGATTGAATGGCCATTGGTTTAATGTGTCAGCCTCTCCTGAAGGACAGCACTCCATCCTCACACATGTCATATCCATGCTATGTTTCATCTGCAAATGTTCCATCTCTTGTTCTATGTGGCTGGTGTCTTACAAACAGTGTGATATAAATTAAGAACAGTGGATTCCATGCTCCTGTGTCCATGATGACAACCTCTTCATTGTGCAGGACTGCAGGGAAACCTGCACAATAGCTGGGACTTCTTAAAGACTTTCTTCTTCCCCCAGATCAGGATATGACAGATTGAACTTCAGCCATCGAAACATTCTGATAAGATAACTGTCTAACCATCACTACATAGGAATTACACATTTCTAGTGATAGTCTATTCACATATGGACTAAATAATGTCAGAGAAGGGTAACAGTGTCCAAGATTCGCAAAGAACTATAGTTGCAGCCCTAAAAGGAGAAGGAAGCATGACACAGAAGTAACATAAAAAGAAATAATTGGTGAGAACTTTTCAAATATTCTGAAGGTTATGAAAACAGAAAATAAAAAATTTCAGAGTTACTTGGAAGGCCAAAAAAGCAAAGTAGACTAAACTGGTGTGGCATCATAGTCAAACTTTCAAACATCAAAAATAAAAGAAAATCTTCAAACCACCACTTGTTTTTTTAATTTTTAGTTTGCATGGACAGCATCTGGATATTGAAAAAGCACCAGGTTTTAAAAACTGGAAAAAAAAAAACTTCCACAGATAACAAGAAATAACATGTCATGGCTCAACACAAGCTATAGAAGAAAGAAAATAATATAGAAGAGAGAAAAATTAAAGTGTTGAAAGAAAAAATAGCCAATCCACCCCTCACACCCAGCAAAAACCTACTTCAAAAGTGAAGACAAAACACAGACATTGACACAGAGAGAGAGAGAGTGTGTGTGTGAGAGAGAAACAAAAGTATCTGTTTGGAACAGACACATATGAAAAAAACTTACTATTTGAAGTTTCTCAATCTAAAAGAAAATTATACCAGCTAGAGGAAAAGGAGCTAAAGAAAAATCAACAATTGTACTAAGAGTAAATATATGATAACTGCTAAATATTATGGATTATTTAAAACAAAAATAATACCAATGCCTCAGGTTTAAAATATATGTGACAGTAAATCACCAATAGCATAAAAGAGAAGAGGGTAATTGTTTTAAACTGTTGTTAAGGCTCTTTCATTGTGATCCAAGTACTAAGTTAAAATATAATATACTAAGTATAGAATGCATTTCCTAGTGTCTAGGGTAACAAATACAAAGGCTACTAAACAATATAACAATATAAATATAAGAAAAATACAGTAATAAAAATGAGTTCATTATGGAAAACCAAAATCAGGAAATTATTGATAAAGAAATAAATGAAGGTTGGAGAAATAAAAGCAAAACCAACATAATACCCAATACAAATTACATGATTGCTTCTTTTGACATGGATGTTAAGTCTCCTTTGATCTATATATTCCTCTTGCTTCTTTTCTTTTCCTTCTTATAAATGTATTGCAATTTATGTATAGAAGAACTTGGAACATTTTTTGGTTGATTGGATCACCATGCTGCCATTGAACATGTATGCCTGCCCCTGATTTTCCTATCTAGTATTTAGCTCCAGAGGCATGTCAGTTTCAGAATGTTTATTTGGCCAGAATACTTCAGAGCCAGTGCTGAGAATTTACATTATTAGGAACATAATGCTTATTTGATAAATGATAGTAAAATGGATTGGCAGATTCAAGTGTTTTCAGCTTACTCCATTCAAGATGAAGTCCCTTTTTCCAAGTAAAGGCTTAGTGGGTGCTCCAAATCACTTATAGACTTATTATTTCACTAAGAGTTGTAAATTGGTGATATTTTGGTTTTGTAATTTATTATTCTCTTATAGCTGAAATACTCCTCCAAAAAGAACCAACTCTCTCGGTTTTTTTCTTTCACTTACCAGTTTTCATATACCATGTGGGTCTCATCTCTAGCCCTTTTTAATAAACTAGTTCCTTTTTGAGTATCCTTATAAATGTAAGTGGGTTTTAAACATGTATTTGAAATTGTGGTGGGTTGAATTATGTGCCCTCCAAAACTCTATGTTCTTAATCTTACTCTGTCTTCCTGTAGAAATGAACCATGTATAAACAGGACTTTTGAAGGTATGTTATCAATTAAGTTGTGGACTCATTTGTGAATAAGAGCTACTAAGAACTATTTGGGTGCAGTCAAACCAAATCATGGGGGGCATTAATCATTATTAGTGAAGGCCCTATAAAGAGAAAACCCCAGAGGTGGTACAATGGTAGCTCAGTGGCAAAACTCTTGCCTGCCATGCGGAAGACCCGGGTTCAATTCTTGGAGCCTGCAAAAAAATAGAAAAAGAGAGAAGACCACAGGAAGAAGCCAGAAGTCAGCAGAAAGTCAGCTTGGCAGGCACAAAGCATTTGTTTAAAACTTGCTGAGTTCCAAGCTCAGTGTTAGGCATCTAGGATAAAGTGGTGAACACCCCCAAGTCACTGCTCTCAGCTACACTGACGTGTATTAGGGTAATGGACCCACTCTGCACAGAACCATTCTCCAGAGAGTCACACTGCCAATGACTTTCTTCCTCTATTTTCTTGCCAGCCATAAAGATTACTTATAAATGGAGAAGACAAAACACTTCCCATTGTATCAGACACAGTGCCAAGTCCTCAGTATTCTGTGAGGATGGAGAATCTTCAGGGTGACCAGGAGTCCCTGCATACTTCCTCTCCAGATAAAACATAGTTTAGGGAGGTTATTCACTTATTTAGTAGATCAAATCACCAATATAGGCCAAGGACTAGAGAAAATTCCAAGGAGAATTAGATAATGGAAGACGCAAGATGTCGTGGATGAAGGCTGTACTTGTGAAACTTGACCTCATTCTTCGGGAGGACCAGTCAAAATTCAAATATCCCAGGGGAATGGCGAAAAGATGGGCCTTGATGAAATATAACACACAGGTAAGTATGAGCTAATCAGGCAAACATCCTCAAGCTACCATCCCCTAATTATTAACCAGTTTCTTCGTAGAGCAGAGAAAGGCACAGCTGCATTGGCTTTTCCATTCTGCCTCAATCAATTCTTGAAGTAATTTTATTGGACTGCATATCACATCTGGCTGGTAGATCAACCTCTCATGCTATTATGCTATTATACTCTAAGTCAAGAATATTGGTCAGCAGGAACAGGAGAGTCAGGTCACAGATGCCAATGGAAGCCCTTCTTCTTATGGAAACACTGCAGATCCCTTTTCATGAGCTATTATTCTCCTCCGCCCATCCCAGTCTTCACTGCTCTAGGCTGCCCCAGCTAAGGTGACATAAGGAGTAAATCTATTCCCAATAAGTTTTTATAAACAAAACTCTAAATACCTGCCTTCCTGCCTCCCGGAGCTCTATTAGAGAACATGTATGAAATATTTTCTACCCTAAAGCAACTCTCTTCTCAACTGGAGATGAGGTGTAATCATAGGGAAAACAATGAGAGATCATCACAGAATCAGGCTGCCAACAACACCCTCAGGGCTAGACAAGGAGAACTTTCTCTCTACAGTGAGGATAGGCTAAGCAATAAAGATGGTGAACTGTAAAAAATATAAAACTTTGCTTCATATTTAACAGAAGAAAGAAAGGGGGCTAGCAATTATACCATCTGAGATCCAGGAAGAGCTTTGTAGACCATAAAACTATTCTCTTCCATCAAACGATCTCTCCTACTTGCATCCATGGCTCATTGAATCAGGTTTTTTTTATTCTGGTGCTCAGACTGTCTCAGACACCTGTAAAATTTGGGTCATGTCTCTGTATCAGTGCTTTCTCACTTTGAGAGGATCATAAGGACAGAGTAACTACCATCTTGACCAGAAATCAGGAAAGAGGTTTTACATATCAGTGCTGTACTAGTGTCATTTGAATTTATTTACAGTCTCTTATTTCTTTATCTGCAACTCTTTCCTGACTCGGCCAAACCCTGAAGTCATTTTTCTGAGCCTCCAGAACATTTTGTTTTCTGTGTGATCATCCGTGTGAGAGGAACTAGATAGCCTGAACAGATAAACCCTCAGACCACCCAATTTCCTAATCTGGACAAAATCTACTGGAAGTTTAACCCTTTCCTGACCTCCAGATATTCTCTGATGTTGGAAGACTTAGTGAGAAGTGAGACTATGGTTAGGACTCTGATAATTGCTTGGGACCACTGTCAATGAACAAACGGGAAAAAAACCTATATCTTAGGTGTTCATGTTCCAAGTACAAGCTTGTCAGGGCACTGAGGATACAGCACAGCTATTTATCAGGACTTTACTGTCATCCAAGGTCATGGAGCAAAAGAAAGGCTTTCATGCACTCCAAGCATCTACCAAGTTAAAAAAAAAAAGAAAGAAAGAAAGAAATGACAACAAAAAATCCAGTGAACAAGCACTAAGTACTTCCACTGAAAACCTACTCATATGTTGGCATTCAACTCAAATTGCATGTAAGGGGAGGATGAATCTGAGACTTGAAGTCATAAAGATCTAAGTTTAAATCCTTGCTAATGGGTGGAAAGATGGTGGAGTAGGATGATCCAAGAATTATGCCTACCAGCAGAAAAAGTACTAAACAGGCATGAACACTCTGAATCAACTACTTTGAAATTCTGGAATCCAGTAGGACTACAAGGTCCAGGAAAGAGTCGGAGAAAGAGGTTGGAAAATTAAGGTGAATACCAGTAAATTGTTTTCTCCACACAGTGGTTACGGTCGACCAGTCCACACTTTCACCACAAGGCAGCTGTAAGGTCTATTCCTGGCCTATCTTGCTGCTACCAGAGATGGAAATAAGCATCCTGTTCTCCAAGGTCTGGGTTAGAGGCCATGTCCAATTGGTGATCACTACACTTTATTTGCTATTTTGGAACTCTGGAGGCCTCAGCCAAAGGCTGAGGAGGAAATTTAAATGTAGTTCACTTCCTCAAAGTTGTGGAGGACACTTGAAGACCTACTTTTCTTTGGCAGTCTCCAAGTCAAGAAAGCAAATTTTTAGGTAACCTGGAAGAAGCTCCTGGCATCCTTCTTGGTCTCTCACTCAACTCTTCCCAGGGGGAATTTGTAACCTCCCAGAGCTGCCTTTGAGGTTCTTGGTCTTGCTTCACCTGAGAAAAACAGACTTGGAAGATTTCTGTCTGGAGTACCCACACTTCAGAATATAGACTCCAAGAAAAGCAACTTGAGACAAGGAAAGCAGGGTAAGACACAATTGAGGTGGGTAGCCTGGCCAAATTCTTACACACTTCAAGTCTCATAGTGGAACACCTAAGAGAGAGAGAGAGAGTCTATTTCCTGGGAAGTAGAAGGGGCATTTAAATAACCGTAAGCATTGGAACTCTTAAGGCCAAAAGCAAGTACAAGCCCAGGAAAAGATACAGGCACCAAAAAGACATGGTGGACTCTGCACTTTACATTCACCTTGGGCTGACCTTCTTAACAGCAAGGCTGAAGTCTGATGGAGAGCACCCACTAAAGCAAAGCCAATTTGCAAAGACGGTGAAAGGCATTTTTTTTGCCAGTGTTTGCTTGGTTTTATTAGCTCCTGATATTAAAAGAAAATCTCCAGCTGGATACAAACTCAAGAGAGAGAGATCTCAAGGAAAATCACAAGAGTTAACATTTAAAAATATCAAAAGGTACAGTGTGCAAGGAGAATGTGCAAGACAAAGGAACAGGAAAAGAAAGGCCATTCAAAGGAAGAGGGTAAAATCCAGAAAGAATCAAATAAGACCAGACTGTGGACATAATGGATAAAGGCTTTAAAATACAGTCAAGGAGAAGAAGGATAAATACAAAAAAGAACTAAAGGATACCATGAAACAGTCAATATGCTCAAGAAGATGAGAGGGAAATAAAGAGAAAGAACTAAAGGACATCAGAAAAACAATGAATGAACAAAATGAGAACCTTAATAAATGAATAGGAACTTTTAAAAGGAACCAACAAAATTACTGTATTTGAAGACCACAATAACTTAAAGGAAAACTTCCCAGGAGGCTTTCAATAGCAGATAGGCACTGGCTGAGGAATCGGTGCATTCAAACACAAACAACTGAAACGAGTCAGGCTAAGGAGCAAAAACAGTAAAGAACGATAAAAGACAAAACACCCAAAGGGCGCTCTGGGACCCCATCAAGCATATGAATGTATCCATTCCACCCAGAGGTAGAAGAAGAGAAAGGGGGTAGAAGGAACACACAAAGAATTAATAATAGATAATTTCCAAAATCTAACAAAAGGTGTGAATATACACAGCCAAGAAGCCCAGAGAACACCATATAGGATCATCTTGAAGAAAATAAGCCACATCACAATTGATCAAACTGTTAAAAACAAAGTACAAACAGACTATGATGAAAGATGCAAGAGAAAAGTAATGAGTTATGTTCAATGGAGTACCAGTTAGATTAAGTGCTAATATCTCATGAGAAGCCATGGAGGCAAGAAGTAGTGGTTTGAAATAGCGACATGCTGAAAGAAAACAATTGCCAACCAAGAATTTTATATCTGGGGAGACTTCCTTTCAAAAATGAGGGAAAGATCAAGACATTCCCAGATAAACAAAAGCTGAGGGAATTCATCACCACTAGACTGCAATACTAAGTGGAGCTCTTCAGAAAGAAAGGAAAAGTTACCAGAAAGTGTTTCAAATCAGCATAAAGTCATAAAGATCTTCAGTAAGGGTAAACATATGGGCGTTTATAAAGGCTAGTACTATTATATTTTTTGGTATGTGCTTCCACTTTTTAATTCCTGCAGATACTCAAGTGCAAATGCATAAGAAATAATGATAAATCTTTTTATATGCATGCAATGTACAAAGATATAATTTTTAACAAATACAAAATCAGTGGGTGTGTGTGATTGAAGTCAATTTGTAATCAAATAAAATATGATTGTTATATATGTAGGAAATTAAATCTTAATCCCATGGCAACAACAAGAAGAATATATGGAAAATATATACAGATAGAAATAAGAAGGGGCTTAATATGGTACAATACTAAAAGTCAAATAAATAAGAGAGTAGTTATTCTAGTTTGCTAGCTTCCAGAATGCAATATACCAGAATCAGAATGGCTTTTAAAAAGGGCAATTTAATCAGTTGCTAGTTTACAGTTCTAAGGCCAAGAAAATGTCCAATTAAAACAAGTCTATAGAAATGTCCAATCAAAGGCATCCAGGGAAAGATACCTTGGTTCAAGAAGGCCGATGATATTCAGGGTTTCTCTCTCATCTGGAAAGGCACATGGCAAACACAGTCACAGTTTCTCTCTTGGCTAGAAGGGCACATGGCAAGCAAGACATCATCTGCTACTTTCTCTCCTGGCTTCCTGTTTCATGAAGCTCCCCGGAAAGCATTTTCCTTCTTCATCTCCAAAGGTCACTGGCTTGTGGACTTTCTGCTTCTCATGTCTAAGTCACTCTTCTCTGCTCTCTCTGAATCTCTTTCTCCAAATATTTACTCTTTTATAGGACTCCAATAAACCAATCAAGACCCACCCAAATGGGTGGAGACATGTCGTCACCTAATCCAGTTTAAGAACCATTCTTGACCAAATCACATCTCCAGGGAGATGATCTGATTACAGTTTCAAACATACAGTATTGAATAGGTATTATTCTACCTTTATGAAATGGGATTTTGATTAAAACATGGCTTTTCTAGGGGGCATACTTCCTTTCAAACCAGCACAGTAGTCATTAATAGAAGTATAGAGGGTTCAGAAAAGGTGTAAGACTTGCAAAGACCAAATAACAAAATGGCAAAGGAAAGGTTTGCATTATTGGTAGTTGCTTTAAATGTAAATGTATTAAACTCTCCAGTCAAAAAGCAGGGATTGGCAGAATGGATAAGAAAGCATGAACAAACTATATATTGTCTGCCAGAAACTCACTTTAAAATCAAAGATACAGGTAAGTTAGTGATAGGATTGGAAAAATAAAAAAAAAATGCAAAAAGTAACCAAAAGAAAGTAGGCTAGCTATACTAATATCAGAATAAATAGACTTAAGTAAAAAACAGTTATGTCAGATAAAGGCAGTCATTATATGTGATAACGAAGTCAAGTCAATAAGAAGACTTAACAATTATAAATATATATATGCACCAAACAGCAGAACCCCCCAAAGCATGAAGCAAATACTGACATATTTAAAGGTAGAAATAGCTGGTTCTATAGCAATAATAGGTAGGTTTAATATGCCACTTTCTATAATGGATGGACCATCTAGAGTAATAGATCTCTTGAATGATACTCTAAACCAAAGAGACCTAAGACACAAATTAGAACAATTCACCCCAAAACCATAGAATGCACACTATTCTTCAGTGTACATGGATCATTTTCCAGGATGGAACATATTAGATCACAAAATGAGCCTCAATAAATACAAAAATCCTGAAATCAGCTAGAAGGAAGCTAGAAATTAATAACAGAGGTATAAGTGGAAAATCCCAAACCTAGAAATTGAATAGTGTACATATAATCAACTAATGAGTTACCAAGGAAATCACAAGAGGAATTAGGAAATACCTTGAGGGTGAATGAAAATGAAAATACACTATACCAAAATTTATGGTATTTAGCAAAGACAGTGCTGAGAGTGAAATTTATAGCTCTAAATGCTTACATTTAAAAAGAAGGGAAAAAAGGAAGAAAGATTTGAAAATCAATCTTTTTTGCGAACTTACCTCAATACTGGAAGAGCTAGACAAAGAAGAGCAGACTAAAACCAAAGCTACCAGAAGAAAGGAAATAAAGATTAGAGTTGTGATAAGGGGTGGAAATAAAGAATTAAAAATAATAGAAAATCAACAAAACCTAAAGTTGTTCTTTAGGAAAGATCAATAAAACTGACAAACCTTTAGCTACAAAGATGAGCAAATAAATAGAGATGATACAAACAACAAAATTCAGAAATGAAAATAGAAACATTACTACTAACTCCACTAAAATAAAAAAGGACTATAAGAGGATACTGTGAACAACTGCATGCCAGCTGTTAGAATAGAAAACCTAGATGAAATGGACAAATTACTAGAAATTACTAAATATTACTAGAAATACATAAAAATCTACATCGACTCTATAAGAAATAGGAGACCTCAACAAACAAATAACTAGTAAAAAGAATCAGTTATCAAAAGCTCATAACAGGGGTGCACGGGTGGTTCAGTGGTAGAATGCTTGCCTTCTATGCGGGGAACCCGGGTTTGATTCCTGGACGACACACCTAAAAACAACAACAACAACAACAAAACTCATAGCAAAGACACTCAAGTGAATTCTACTAAACATATCTATCAAGAAGAATTAACACAAGCCCTGCTCAAACTCTTCTGAAAAAAAATGAAGAGGAGGGGACATTCCCTAATTTGTTCTATGAAGCCAACATCATCTGCAAACCAAAGCCAGATAAAGATACCACAAGAAAAGGGAATTACAGACCACTACCTTTTATGAATATACATGCTAAGATACTGAACAAATGACTAGTAAACGAAGTCCAACAGCACTCTGAAAGAACTGTATACCATGAAAAATTGGGATTTATCCAAAGTATGCAAGGGTGATTCAACATAACAAAAGCAATTAATGTAATACATCACATTAACAGAGTAAAGAATAAAAACCACATGATACCTCAATTGAGACAGAAAAGCCTTTTGACAGTATCCAGTGTCCCTTCTTGATAACAACACTTAGAAATCAAGGAATAGAAGAAAAACTCCTAAATCTGAAAAGGACATATATGAAAAACCCATAGCTAACATCGTGCTTAACAGTGGAAGGCTGGTAAATTTCCCTTCAAAATCAGGAAGAGACAAGGGTGCCCAGTGTCACCACTGTTTTTCGTTATACCTGAAGTTCTTTCCAGAGCATTCAGGCAAAAATAAATAAACAGCATCCAAATTAGGAAGTTGGAGGTAAAACTTTCATTATTTACAGTTGAAATCATCATCTGCAAATAGGGACAAATGATTTTTTCTTTTTAGAAAATCCTAAAATATCTACCAAAAGTTCTGAGATATAAAAAATGAATTTGGGGAGGCAAACTGACCGCAGCAAGTACGGTGCACCAGTCACAGGCCTCGGAGCGAAGCCTTTTAGGGAGCGTTTGCCAGACCACTTCGCTGAAATGGCCATGTCAAGTCAAAGAAACATTGAGGGCAACTTTGAATCGCTGGACCTTGTGGAATTAGGTAAAAAGCAGCCATGGTGGTGCAAGGTGTTTGGACAGGCATCTGGGCCCTCTGCCGAATAGTATAGTATGGCGATCCAGTTGTTAATTGGAGGTGTCACTGGATGGTGCACCCGTTTCATGTTCCGGAAGGTTGGAAAGTTGGCTGCCAGAACTGTCGGAGGTGGATTTTTTCTCCTTCAGCTTGCAAACCATACTGGGTACATCAAAGCTGACTGGAAGAGAGCTGTACCTACTGAAGTCAAAAGCAAAGCTAAGGAGGTTGTATCATTTGTGCAGAAGAATGTTCTCATGACTGGGGGTGGTTTTTTTTTTTAATTTGCATATGGGCAGGAGGCACCAGGGATCGAACTCCAGACCTCCAGCACGGCAGGTCGGAGCTCTGCCTGCTGAGCCACGGCAGCCGCCCTGGGGGTGGTTTTTGAGGCTTTCTGCTTGGCAAGGCATCCGAAGGAAGACGACTTCATGTGCAAACAAAAATTCATTTCTTTTTTGTTTGTTTGTTTGTTTGTTTTTCTTCCATCATTCATCAGAAAGTGTCAGTTGTGTTTTCCCAGCCAGCAGCCTCTATACTCCAGCACAAAATATTGAGTCTCCTCTCTTCCTCCTCTTCTTCCCTCATGCCTTCCTCCTTGCAGTGGCAGATTTGAATGGTTTTCTGTAGACATCTTTCGGTACAACTTAACTCTTATGGACCTAATTTGAGCTTGATGGTGATGGAAAAGACAATAGACATCACCATCCCCTACCTACCCAGCTAATTTGTAGATCAGCAAGAATGATACTTAGAACACATCACAATATGGCTCACCAGGGAAGATGAATGGATCCTCAAAGGTTGAAAGGTTGTCCCAAACTGTTGATTTTGAAAAAAAAAAAAAAAAAGCACATACATACCTTGTTGTTATGGGTTTCATAGAAAGGAATAAATCTAGGAATAAATCTACAAGAAAGATTTAAGTAAACAAAATATTTAAATAAATGAAAGAATACATTTGCTTTTTTTTTATAAAATACCTAGAATAAAATATAGAATAAATCTTTTATGAATAGTGATTTGAGAATTATTTCTTAGGTCACAATGAGTCCAAACCATAATTTAAAAAAATACATTGGATTTTATCAAAATTAAAAACTTCTACTCTTTAAAAACTAGTTATGAAAATTAAAATTCAACAAAATACAGGGAGTAAATACTTTTAAAGAACATATGTGATAAATGAGCTGTGTACAGAATACATGAAGAATTCTTACCATCCAATAAATGAAGGCAAACAACCCAATTTAATAAATGGTAAGAAATGTAAGCAATAATGAAAATATTCTACAGCTTACAATGGAATTTATATGAATGTATATAACTTTCAAACTCATCTTTAAAGGATGAATTTTAGTAAGGAGAATTATGCTTTAGTAAACAGGATCATCTGCCAGTCTTCGGTGGGTGGAGTCCCATCAGCCCCAACTATGTGCCCCAAAGCCCTTGGCAGTGCCGCAGGCTTGAGGAATCTATGGTTTGAGGCAAGGACTGTTTTCTTGACCAAGAGAACTCCTTAGCTTGGCTTCATTTTCTCAGAGCTGCCAAGGGCTGGAAAAGTAGTTTTCGCTCTGAGCTGTGACTAGAGGCAGACCATAGGTGGGTCTCCTCCTGGCACCTGGAGGTGAAGGGCTTGATGGCTCAGGGGACTTCCGTGGTTGCAACCAAAATGAGAAATCAGTAGGACCTCTGTAAGACTGTGTGCTTCCTCTAGGAAGGATGGTGAAATTTAGCGAACATCTGCTTCTCACTGGGAGATCCTGAAGAAGACCCAACTCAGTCCAGACTTCCATTCAAGGACAATGGCAGCTTCTGCAGCTTTGGCAGGACCCCAATTCTCTCATCTATCTGGATTACCTGAATGACTATGTCACTATAGGATGTGGACACAACCTCTGTCCTTCTTACATTCGGAAACCCTGAGAGGATGTACAGAACAGTTTCTGTTGAACTGTCCACTACTGACAATGGTCAAAGTGGCACATCAGGAGTAGTACGCAGCTGGGAAAGATGAGTGAATTTGCCAAGCTACCCACTAACCACCCCTTTAGGAACAAAAGGAAGAGGCAAGAACAGATGTACTTGTGGGCAACACACAGTTGGGTCCCAACATTTTCCTGCGTGGAGGGCCTGGAGGTTTGCATCTCTTATGTGCTTAACCTTTGACTACTAGGATCACCAGGCAAATCCCATAGAGGATGCTGCCTCTCATCACAGGAAAAGCCTCAAAAGATATCAGTCCCTGAAGAAGCAAGTGGCAGACATTCAGAAATTACTAGGCATTAAAGCAAAGAACATTAAGACTAAGAGAGAAGGTGGAAAACCAGATGCAGGGATTATTCTCTGATTTTGAGCGTTTCAAACAGTTTGTAGAACATGAGCAAGAGGCAGTTCTCTCAAGGTTAGATGATGAAGAAAAGGATATGTGAAAAAACTAAATGCAAACCTAAGAGCACTTTCAGACTATATTTCAACACCCCAAAGTCTGCTGAGTAAGGGTTAGTGTACTCTCTAAAGTGGAGTCACTATCAAGAATTAAACATTTCTTCAACTGACAATGAGACCAGCCCAGTAATTTATTCAAGCCACTTAAGGAAAGAAGGCTACAGTTTTCCACCTGCTAAAGTTTTCCTCTTTTTCTGTCCTGTAGAAAATTATAAAGAAATATAAAGTGAATAGGATTCTAGACCCTGAATTAGCATACACTAATCAGATTGACTCTGAGGTTAGCAAAGATTGTGAGATTTACAAAGAGGTAACAAAAAAGATACTGATTTTCCAGAAAGATTTATAGTCAACCTGTTTGTCCTGGATTTTGCATTCAGACAGGACTTTCTGGATATAGAACTGTGAGACAAGTCTGAATGGGCTATCAGGGCTTGCAATGACTCTCTGCCCATTTAAGAGAGGAAAGCACTACCAGCCTGGCAAGTATGATGGAGGATTCAGCTGTAGGATGATGGCTGTAATGTACCAAGAGTTGTTCCACTGCCTCTATCTTTTGATTCAAAATCTCTCAGAATCAGTACAGAAACAAATTGTGAATAAAAAAAACTGCCAATAGTCTGAACCATTTTAATCATTTCTATTTTTCTTTAATGAAAGGTAGGTAGGCAATTGTATCAATATTCCAGTCTATCTAAGTCTCTTATTTTTTTAAAATCATAGGCTCACTTAATCTATTCCTGTGGTGTGAACCCATTGTAAGTAGGACCTTTTGATGAGGTTACTTCAGTTAAGGTGTGGCCCAACTGAATAACAATGGGTTTTAATTCTATTACCTGAGTCTGTTATTAGCAGAATGAAATTCAGACAGATAGAGAAACCCTTGGGAAGCAAGAAGCTGATGGTCAGTGAAACCCAGAAGAGAAGAGAGAGGCTAGGAGAGGCCACCATGTGATGGTGGAGCCCAGGACCAAGGATTTCCAGCAACCAGCCCCAGAATGCCTATTGTTATGAAAAAAGAATCACCTTGATGACACCTTGATTTGGGCTTTTTCTTAGCCTCAAAACAGTGAGTTAAAAAACTCCCATTGTTTAACCCAACCCATTGCATGATATTTCTTAAGCAGCCAAGGAAGCTAAAACACCATTTAAGGACAATTGCTTTTTCATTTTTTTTTCAATGGCCACCTGTAAAACAGTGCATGTAATGTCTCACTTACACAGAAGCTGTGGTGGATACCTATTGTGCCTGGATCTGTATGTGAGGGTGATTGTTACAGTTTATTAGCAAGTGCTGATGGCATTTGCAAGGGATTAACTCAAAGAAAACTGGCCAACTTTGCCTCATCTCTATAATGGGTGGATTATGCTATTCTTGCCAAGTATAAAGCATTGTCTACTAGGCAAGTCACATTAGTTTTCCTAGAGACACAACTACTAGGAATGGGATGGGTACTATTGGGGGGGGGTAAGTATTTGGGGCATTTAAAACATCAAGTATTAACAATTATTTCTGTTAGCCCCAGAAACCACCTATTGCTGACATTCACCACATCAACTTTCTTAAGAACTGTTTACTCTGTGACATTTTCATTTTATACTACATTCTCTTCTATTCTGCCTTAATATTTTATAGCATGGTGCCTAATTAATGCTAAAGAATTATTATAGCTTGTTGATATTATTGATATGTAGTTTCTGTTAATTTCTAGGAGTGGCTGTATAAAATGGAGTTAATATCTGTTTTGCAAGAAAATTAAAGAGACAAAATTATTTACATACATTTATGTGTGCATAAATGCATACACATGCACAATATTAAATGCACCAGATGGCATCTTTCTCCCTCTGTGTCCTTCATTTGATTTCTTCTCTCTGCTTTTGTATCAGCTCTCTCAGTTCCTGTGTGTTTTCTTAAAGGACTCCTGTAAGGGAGTTAAGACTCATCTTGAATGGGAAGGGTCACATCTCCATGGAAACAATCTAATTAAAGGTCCCATTCAACAACAGATTTTCCCACAAGAGATTGGATTAAAAGAATGTAGGCTTTTCTGGAGTGCCTAACAGATTCAAATCTGCACAGAACAGAATGACATCCCCACCTTGTCTACCACCTCTGAGACTGGTGAAACTCCCTAGTGCTTCTCTAACACCACTACATGACATTATTGGAGGAATGACCTCTGTATCTCATACCCGTAGTGGTATGCAATTTGGACAGTGTGCATCCACGTCTGGGGCAGGGCAATATCCAGTGCATTAGGTCCACTTAGGAGTTGATGAGAAAGGACACTCTTGCCACTACATGCCATTTTTGACATCTGACTTGTTAGACTAGAAAAACAGCACACCCAGTTACAGGGCTGATCTAGATCAAATGAAAAGATTATTGGCATGCATTTTAGCCACACCCACCACAGATTGGGTCAGTCAGTCATTAACGTATGTGTTATTAACTTCAGAGGAAAGACAGAAGTTGTTAGATAAAGTAAAGTGAGAAGCCGAACATAAGACAGGTGCCTCCCTAATACTCTGTAAACGCTGTCTGGAGTAATAGTGTCCTAAGGAGGATCCCATATCCATGAGGTATGATCAACACTCAGGTTGTGTCACATCAATTTCATGGATAAAACACACCTTAGGTGTGATGACTGGGGATGTGTGACCATAGGGAATGACTCATGTAGAGCAGTATAAGACATGCATTTTGGCTGCCCTTAAGAACAGAGCCCCAAAACAAAAATCTCTGAACAAAATACAGGAGGTGAAGCAGGAGCCTCAGGAGAATTCTGCTTTCTTAGAAAGAAACTTTGAAGCATACTGTAGTTTTTCTGATGTAGATGTAGAAAGCCTGGAGAACACTAGAATAATTAACAGGTCAAAAAATAACCCAAAGACTAATAGAACTCCTTTGATGATAGGGGTGCAAGCTCCTGGACTTTCACCTAAGAAATTTCTTGCAACATCCTCCCTGAATATAAAAGAGGAGCCTATAGAACTATGATGGACTGACTACTGAATCACTAATGTTCCTTAGTCAGATGTAGTTCACTGTCATGTTGGTTCATTGTGAAACTTGTCACTTATGGACGGCAGCTACATTATAGAAGATAAGCTGATCATTCATTGTTACCAGAAGCTGCCTGACTAGTACAGATTTAATTAGGGGGCCCCAGGACTGGTGGCTTCCTTACACTATTGTGATTCACACTCAGGTCAGTGTCACATCAATTTCATGGATAAAACACACCTTAGGTGTGGTGACTCAGGATGTGTGAGGCTGCCTCTGAGCTTTGAGGCTTGTGTGCTGCTGATGTGCATCTTTCTATTCAGCAAATGGTGCCTGGAGAACCGGATATCCACATCCAAAACAATGAAAGAGGGCCCCTCTCTCACACCTTATGCAAACATTAACTCAAAATGGATCAAAGACCTAAACATTAGAGCTAATATCTTAAAACTTTTAGAAGAAAATGTAGGAAATATCTTATACATCTTATGATAAGAGCTGGTTATGCAATGTCTATGCAATGGGAGACAATGTTTTGAAACCACATAACAGATGAGAATTTAATATCCAGAATACATAAAGAGATCATACAAAATAACAACAGAAAGGCAAACCACCCAATTAAAAATGAGGAAGAGATATAGACAGGTACTTTTTCTGAAGAGAAAATAAAAATGGCTCAAAAACAGGAAAAGATGCTCAACCTCACTGACTATTAAGGAAATACAAATCAAAACAATAATGAAATATAATCTCACACTACTAGAATGGCCATTATGAAAAAAAACAGAAGATGACAAACAGAAGATGGGTTAGATGTGGAGAAAGAGGAATACTTACTCACTGTTGGTGGGACTGTAGAATATTGCAACAACTTTGGAAGGCCGATTGGCTGTTCCTCATAAAGCTAAGTATAGAATTGTCATATGATCCAGTAATCTATTGCCAGCTATATGTTCAGAGTAATTGAAGACAAGGACAAATAGACACTTGCACACCAAAGTTTATAGCAGCATTGTTCACAATTGCCAAGAGATGGAAATATCCCAAATGTCCATCAACAAATGAAGGGCTAACAGACTGTGGTATATATGTACTATGGAATATTACACAGCTGTAAGGCAGAATAAAGTCAAGAAATATGCAACAACATGGATGAAACTTGAGGACATTATGCTGAGTGAAATTAGCCAGAAATAAAAGGACAAATACTGTATGGTCTCACTAACATGACCTAACATCTATGAGTGAACTTTGAAGTTGAGAACATAGGTTATCAGAAGATAAAAAGAGGGTAGAAATTGGACATTTGATGCTGACAGAGTAATGAATCCTCAACAGGACTGATTACAAAGATCCAGTTATAGATAGCACAATACTTTCAGAATATAGCACAATATTGTAAGAACACTGAACAAAGCTGATTGTGGGTATAGTTGAGGGAGGAGGGCTGGGGGCATGTATGACATCAGAGGAAAGATAGAGGATAAATACTGGAATGGTATAACTAAGCAATGCCTAGAGTGGACAATGATGGTGATTAAATGTACAAATATAAGAATGTTTTTGCATGAGGGAGAACAAATGAATGTCAACATTGCACAATGTTGAAAATGGGGTGGTATACGGGGAAAATGCAGTTAATGCAAACTTGTGTCTATAGTTCACGGTAACATTGTTACCTGTGTCCATTGAATTTAACAAAGGTAATATGCCAAAATTCAATGTCAATAGGCAGGAAATATTGGGTAGGGATATGGGATTCTTTGTGGAAGAAATAGAAATGTCCTCATATAGATTGAGGTGGTAAAGTCGTGACTATGGAAACATACCATGAGCCATTGATTTTATACTTAGGTTGGATTGTGTGATGTGTGAACAAAACTGTTTGAAAATGAATGGCGAGGTTTCCACCCTGTTGGTACATTTGGTTACCTCATCTTGCTGTTTGTTTCAGATTATGAAAGCTTGCAGGGGTGTTTTTTGAATCATTTCCTGAGTCATTTCTTCAAATCATATTCCATTGTACCAGTTAACATATAGTTTTAAATGTACATATTATAAATATCTGTAACCAAATCATTTGAAGGCTTGATAAATTTTTAACAAAGTTCATACATTTTTTATGAAAACTAATAGTAATGTTTTACTAAGCAGTGCAATGAATTTTTATTTTTAATCCCTGTGCCAAATTTTGGAGTTAAGAGGATTGTTGGTAATAAATGTATGTACACTTAAAAAAAAAAAAAAAGAATGATGAGGAGATACAAGGGTAGTTCAGTGGTAGAATTCTCACCTGCCATGAGGGAAACTCAGGTTCGATCCTGGCTGATGCACCTCCCTCCCCCAAAAAAATTCATCAAATGGTGCTGAAATAACAGGATAGTCACATGGAAACAGAATGAAATGTGACCCCCACCATACAGCATACAAAAAAAAAAAATGAATGGAGTGATAAAGTGCTGGGGAAAATGTGGAGAGAGATACATCTGTTCACTATTGACTGGGAAGTAGAGTGGTGCAGCCCCTCTGGAGGGCAGTGTGGTGGGCTCCACAGGAGGCTAGGGCTGTGGTTGCCATGTGATCCTGAAACCCTATAATTAGGTGTATACTTGGAGAAACCATGACCAGGGACTAAATGGACATTTGCACACAGTGTTTATGGAGTTGCAGCGATGGAGACTGCCTAAAGGTACATCAACTGAAGAACTGAAGGGGGAACTATGGTGTATAAATACAATGGACTGTTGAGTGGCTGCAAGAAGGAATGAAGTTGTTAGGTGTGCAACAAGGTGAATGAACCTTGAGAACATTATGTTGAATGAAATTGTAGCAGGCAGCTCCTGTTTGCCCAAGCCATTTCCTCTCACAGCAGGCAGGCCCTTGTTTACTCAGGCCATTTCCCCCTTTGAGAGGTCTCACTTGCCCCAGGAATGCTTGAAACTGTACTTAGGCAGGATTAGGAAAATTCCTGTAGAGAACCCTCCCCTTCTGTACATCGGCACGTAGCCAAGCACTTCCCTTAAAGCCCTGTGACAACTCCTATTGTGGGCTCAGAGTTTCAGAAGCTACTTGACTGAGCCCTATGCCATAGATTAATAAAACCTTCTCCTTGAAACTTCGGAGCCTTGGCCCCAGTTTGTTCTGTTTCCACATAATATTCCTGGAGACTTGCAGTCTTGTTCCTGGTTTCATGCAACATTAAATAAGCCAGAAAAGAAAGGACAAATATTATAATACTTTATTAATATGGACCAACAATAATCTGCAAAGTCTGAGAATTGAGTTAAAAAACATAGGTTCTCAGGTGAAGGCCTGTTGTAAAGTTCCTATATTGTAAGCTCTTACAGCAGTCAAATCTATTCTGGAATTGCAACTTTATTTCTAAATTCTGAGATGCTGTGCCCTTTTCATATATTTTGATCATTCCCTTGAACTTCAGGTATTTGTGTGATACCTGAGACTCAGAGCTAGAGTTCTGCAGCTACGAAAGTCAGCATTACTTCATACAGCAATTGTTTAAAAAGCTGAAGAGAGATTAGACTTCAATTAGAGATATGAATGAAGGTGACCTTATTAGGACAAAAATAAATCAAACTAAAGGGTAAAGTATGATATTAAGTGAATTTAAAAATTTCAACTTCTGTGTGACACCAAAGGAAGAGATGTTTATGTGTTGCAAAATTTATATTTTTGGTAGCACACTATCTAATTTAAATTGTATGGTCAGCTTGTTCGAACACCATAACTTCAAGGGACTTTGAATAGGGAGTGAGAACTTGTTGGTTTGTTCAGTTTAGTGTGATGCTCTGATACATTCCTGAGTAATCTATACAGAAATTAAAAACTTTTTGCAAAGTATCTGGAGAAAAATGTGGAAATATTAAACTTCCTCACTTGGAGAAGCCCTGATATTCTCGCAAGCACTAGGGACTGCCAATTTGATGGTCCAGGCCCTTGATCTTAGATCTTGCCCCTATGAAACTCCCCCAAATTGATATCTAGTAGATATCTCCTTTCAATTTGGGGGAGGGTATTGGAGTAGCCTGAGGGAAATACCTGAAACTGTAATACAGTCACTTTGATTTTTGAAATTGAGTGAATACTATATAGCATTTAAGGTGTGACTGTATGATTGTGAAATCCTTGTGACTGACACTCCCTTCATGCAGTATATGGACAGATGAGCAAGAAAAAAAACAACAACTTGTAAATAATAGGGGAGTATGAAGGATGTGGATTATTTTGAGTGTTCCTTTTTACTTTTATTTATTTTTATTCTTATTATTTTATTTTTTTAGTAACAAAAATGTTCAAAAATCTACTGTGATGATGCACAGGTGTATGATGATACTGTGAACCACGGATTGTACACTTGGGAATTATATGGTATATGACTATATATCTCAAGAAAATTGCATTAAAAAGCAAAAACAGCACTGTGTGCATCCTAGTGCTGCTAGGAATGATCTGGGGAATTGCTAGGGAGCCTTATATTTCTCTGTGCTTTGTCCACATCTTAGGATTATCTGTTCTTTGCATAGTGGAGTATAATACTAGGTACTTCTTTGATAATCATGAGCTTGACTTGATGGACTCCTATTTTGTCATATTCTAGTACATGCATATTACTATATATTTGAGGCATTGTCCAAACGCCTTTAAAAATGTAACAATTTTTAAGGCAGATGATAAAAGGGGTATCCATGGAGGGTTAAAGGATAAAATTACTGTTGTGGTTATAGCCTACCTAAAGGAATATTCATAAATGGGCCAGGCTCGTAAAAATATAATTCCATCACTGTTCTGCTCATTTACAGTTCCACCTTTTTCCTTTCCTAACAACAAAACTCACTGAGAGGATACATTATACTTATCTACCTACTGACCTTTCCACTATCCTCTTCAGCTGTCTCTCTTCACTTAACTGACCCAGCTCCAATCATGGCCAGTAGTGACCTCGCTGTTACAAAATGGCCACATTTCAAAGCACATTTCTTTGAGTTACTTGGCACCATTTGACCTAGTTGGATACATTTTATTGAAATCCTTATCAAGTTTTTCTGTAAAAAAAATAACCATTCAAAATTTATTCTCTTTTAAGTCAAATCTCTGCAACATATTTGGATGTTCCTATTAAATTAATATATTCTCCCCCTCATTTTCTCTTCTATTGCATGTGAGTAAAGAGGGGTTTAAATGTCAAGTGCTGAGCAATAGCTCTGCCACAGAGTGTAATCCAAAAATGTAAGACATGATGACTATTGTCTTGTCCTTTTGCCAATTTTCTGCTAAATTATCAGGCACCTGACATAAAACCTTTGTGTTGCTCCCTCCACCCAAGCACATAACACATAGTGTTGTATATATAATTTCTTGACAAATATTCCTAGCTGAGGACCTTCCTGTCATCCCTGATCCCATCCCATCATTCAGGAAAATCCATGCACACAGCCCCAGTTTCCTCCCTTATTCATTCACTCTTCCCTATAAACTTTCTGAGTACCTTTCCATAATATCCCTACATTATATACAGGAAGATAAGTTTATATGGCAAAGATGAGCTGAACATTGCATGGCCCTGAATGACAAGCTGTGGGCATTTCATGTTTCTTCAAATACAGAAAAGGATTGGAACTTGGGGAGGAAATTGGAGTTTGATGGATACCAGATATAGAAATTACCCTAAGTCTAAGAGGACCTGTCTGCCAGACTTCTAAATTGGGTGTGACCTATGAATTATCCCCCATTTATGCCTCTACACAAGTGTAATTAGTAAAACTCCTTTCCTCACTCTTATTCCCTCCTGCAGCATACCAGACATTGGGAATCCAGAATCACCACAAGTTTTCAGGAGCAAGAAAATTCCTAGAAGATCTTCCAGCCATATGTCTGGTCTGGGACCCAACAAGGGGAGTGCCCTGCCAGAGCACAAACTTAAAAATGAGGCAGATCTGCATTTGAAGCTTATTTCTAGCTTATATCTGGCTATAAAATACTGGACAAGTTACTTAATTTGTCTTCCTTAGTTTTCCCATCATAGAAGAAGGAAGTATTATTGTACTTAAATCATAGAGTTCTTGCCAAGAATAAATGATATGTTGAATGTCACATTCCCAACACAGTGACTAATATAAAGAAATATGACATAAGTATTGGCAAAATTATTCATATTAGTTTTCTGTTGAATTATTAACCATTAATTTTCACTATGAAAACTTGTATTGAAATGTGGAATGTGGAAGTATAGAGAGTTTACATTTGTTGACACCTATTTTCAGTCTGTGACAATGGATTTCAATCAATAGTCCTAAAACCAGCCATTTCTTGCCCTCCCCCCACACACATCATGAAATATAACCCTCCAATGAGACATGCATGGCACTTCTACAGAAATCACAGGAGGAGCAGGGCTTCTTTGCCTAAACTCAAAAGTAAACCAGGACCCAATACTGCCATCTGTCCTCTCTCTGTCATATTCTACACTGTTGTGTTGATATGGAACTGTATATACCCCAAAAAACGTGATCTTATAATTGATCCATTCCTGTAGGTGTAAGCTCATTGTAAGTTGGCCTTTTTGATAAAGCTACTTCAGTTAAGGTGTTACCCACCTCAATCAGGAATTTATTAGGACTTTATTGTTTCCTAAGCTCAGGAAATGAGAGATTGAATTTTAAGCTACTGAATAATATAATTAAATGTCCTCAATAATCCTGATGCAAGAATTATACTTTTCTAATGATAGACTCTTCACATGTAGATGAAATAAATACAGAGAGGGGTAAGACTGTCAACTATTCTTGAGTAAATATAGTTGTAGCTAAAAAAGTAGAAGGAAGAAAGTCACAGAAGCAATATTGAAAGACATAGTTGGTAAGAACTCTCCAAGCCTTCTGGAAGTCATGAAATCACAAACTCAAAAATACCAGAGTTTCTCAGAAGACAAAAAAAGAAAAGTAGACTAGACAAGTTTGGCATCACAGTCAAACTTCCAAACATCAAAGAATAAAAGAAAATCCTCAAAGCACCAGATTAAAATAAACAATAACCTTTCAGGTAACAAGGACTAATATCTATTAGCTCAACACAAACTATAGAAGAAAGGAAATACAAGGTATGAAAGTGCTGAAAGAAAAAAAAAGCCAACCTAATCCATACACCCAGTAAAAACATACTTCAAAAATGAAGTTAAAAGAGATTCCATCCCAGAGAGACAGGGATAGAGAGCAAAAGTGAAAGAGAGAGCAAGAGAAAGAGAGAGACAGACAGGGAAAGGGAGAGAAAGAGAGAGAAGCAGAGAGACAGACAGAAACAGAGAGTGAGAAGCAGAGAGAGAGAGAGAGAGAGAGGAAGCAAACTAAGAGTACCTATCTGGAACAGACACAGATGAAAAGAAATACTATTTGAAGTTCTCAATCTGCAAGAAAATTATACCATCTGGAGAAAGAGATGCTAAAGAAAGAAAGAAAAAAATCATAGTAAGAGTAAATATATGATAACTATAATATGGTATTAACTATTCAAAACAAAAATAATAAACCCTTAGAGTTTAAAATATATGTGGTAGTAAAATATATTTCACAATATCAGAGAAGAAAGTATGAGAATTGTTTTTACCTGCTGTTAGACTACTGTATTGTTAGGTTATGATTCAAGTGCTAATTTAGTGTATAATATGGTAAGTTAAAAATGGATCTCTTAGTGTCTAGGGTAACAAAGAAAAATGAGATTGACCATTATGAAAATAAAAATATAAGAAAATAGAATAATAAAACTAGCTCATTATGCAAAACCAAAATCAGTAATACAGAAATAAAAGATGGTTGGAGAAACAAAAGTGAGAACACAGTATACAAAAACAAATTACATTTACTGATTATGTATGTTGTTTTATTTTGTTTCTTTATTTTTTAATTAATAAATAAATTTTTAAAAAAAGTTACATGCCTTGCTTTTTTGATACGGGTCTTAGGTCTCCTTTGATCTCTCTACTTCCTCTCCTTAATTTTCTTCTCCTTCTTATAAATGCATTGTAGTTTATCTTTCAAAGAAGCTCGAACATTTGTGGCTGATTGGGTCACCTCACTGCCTTTGAACATATATGAACATGTATGATCACTGATGTTCCCCACCAGTATTTAGCTCCAGAGCCTTGATCAAATTCACAATGTTCACTTGACCAGAATGCTTCACAGCCAGTGCTGAGAATGTACATCATGAGTATATGTTTAGTTGATAAATGGCATTAAAATCAATCATCAGGTTCAAGTGTTTGCAGCTAACTCCATTCATGAAGAAGTTCAGTATTTCAACAAAAGGCTTAGGCTTTTCAAGAAAAGGATCAAAACACTAATAGATCCATTATTTCACCAAGAGTTGTAAATCAGTGCTGTTTTAGTCTGCTGTTTTTCTTTTTATACCTGAACTACTTTTCAGTAGCCTCGTTGTTACTGAGTTGGTTGTTAATGCTTATCTGTAGGCAGAGCTAGAAAATACTTGAAGTGAGCTTGTTTTGATGTTTATGTTATTCCAACATACGATTGCAAGGTGTTTTTTTTTTACAGCTTTTTTCTTAACTTTAAAATTTTATATTTATACTGCTTTATTTTTGCCCTTAAAAATGGTTCTTAGCATTAAAATAGCTAACCTAGCATATAAATAATAACTTTACAAGGAAAATAACAACACTGTAAAAACAACTTGATTGCTAAACTAGTGTAAAATTACTTATAATTAACTAAAATGTAATTTGTATGTTCACATTTACTTCATATTCAGCCACTTTATTATATTCTCCTTTCATTTAGTTATCTGTTAAATGTCAATCATTTCATTTAACACCCATAATGAATTTTGATGAGATGCCAGACTTTTAGATTTATTCTGAAATAGCTTAAGGCTTTTGGGATGTCAGAAAGGAAAGAATGTATTTTTCATGTGGGAAGAACATGCATTTGAGGAATATAGAGGACAGATTGTAGTGGATAGAATCATCTGCCCCACAAGGACACGTTCAAGTCCTAATCCCTGTCCTGTGGGCATAAACCCAGTGGTAAGTAGATCTGTGTAGCTCCTATGTAGACCCTATTCAGCTGAGGCCACATCGAATCAGGGTTGGCCTTAATTCACTATTATTGGAGTTCTTATAGGTAGTCTATTGAGTAGTATGGGTGGAATCCAAAGGAGGAAACAGAAAGAAACATGTGATAGAGGCAGAGATTGAGCCACCACTGTAGCATTATAGACTTGGGAGAAAACACGCCTACCAATATGTTGATCTTGGAGTTGTAACCTCCCAAACTATGAGAATAAATTTCTGTTGTTTAAGTCAACCAGTTCATACTATTCGTCAAGACCTTTGGTTTCATTGATTTTTCTATGTATGTACTGCTGTGTGGCGGGGTCATATTTCACTCTTTTTCCAAGTGAGTATCCCCTTATTGCAGCCCCATTTGTTGAATTTTTTGTTTTTTTTTTTTCATTTGTTTGCTTTGCTTGTTTGCTTGTTTAGGGAGTGCACAGGACGAGAATTGAACCTGGGTCTCCTACATGGCAGGTGAGAATTCTACCACTGAACTACCCTTGCACACCCCCTCCCAGTTTCATCGATTTTATAAAATTGATTATTAGTTTTCAATTTCATTGATATCAGGTTTTATCTTTATTATGTTTACTTCCACTTTGTTTTTAGTTTAATTTAGTGTGCTTTCCTAGTTTCTTAAATGGTCAATGCGCTCATTAATTGAGACCTTTTTCTTTTTCACGTTGAGTATTTAATGCTATGAAATTTCCTTTGAGATTTGTTAGTGTATTTCATTTTTAATGTGTTACAATTTCATTTTCATTTTCTTTGAAATAAAAATATCTTCCTCCTTTTATTTTGACTTTTTCTTGACCTATGGCATTTTTATAAGTGTGTGGTTGATGTTTCAAATCACTGAAGTCCAATACCTTCTATGAATAGAGATGAAAAAGACTAAAATTATCCACACTAGAAATTCAAATATAGGAACAATAAAAAGATTATATACAAAGGCCAATATTGTTTTAACATGCAAAGATCAATTAATGTAATAAGCCAAAACCATAGAATAAAGGGAAAAGATCTACCTAAATATCTCAATAGATGCAGTTAACACATTTGACAAAATCCAAATTTTTCATTATAAAAAAACTCAATAAACTAGAAGTAGAAGGGAACTTCCTTTACCTGATAAAGGTATTTATGGAAAATTTCAAGCTAGCATCACACTTAAGAATGAAAGATTATATGTTGTTCTACTGACCTCAGCACAGGACAAGGATGTCTGCTCTTAACCACATCTATTGAACATTCTACTGGAGCTTTCAACTAGGGCAAGTAGGTAAGAAAAAGAACTAAAGGTCAACCAGATGAGAAAGTAATAAATAGAAGTACCTCATTTATAGATTATATGATCCTGTTATAGGATTTCTGGGAAGATGGCAGATTAGGATAGGTCAAGTTCACCCCTGCTCCAAGGAGCAACTAGAAAAGTGACCAAAAAAAATGACTGGGAGAGCAATTCCAGGGTGTAAGTGACCTGGGATGGTCTTCTACACCACATAGAGAGGCCCTGGTTAAAAAAAAACAGAAGAATTAAGATGCAGAGAACCAGAGATCAACCAGCAACTGCAAACAGACTAACACACCCCTTTCCAAATGGAGGCCTGAAGCCATCAGGAGTTCAAGGACAGGGAGAAGAGGACAAGGAAGCAAGCCAAGCCATGTTCCTTGAACGCGTGTCACCCCACAACTCCCCCCACACCCCACGCACCTGGATCC
>PVIY010012661.1:0-30386 GCA_004026745.1 Myrmecophaga tridactyla
CCTCTTGAAATTTTAATGACAACTTTAATAATTGTGCATGTTCCCCTAAGTTTAGTGAGTGTGTTTGATGTGGAATCTTTCCAACAAATGTGTAGCTAAGTTGTCAAAAATGTACTCTTTGTTAATTTATAAATATACTAAACAGTAGAATACGTCGTATATTTATTTTCAAAATTAAGCTTGGAATTTTGATAATATGTGGCACCAAACTTTATTGTAACTTAATTTGAATTTAATACGATGAATCAAAATTCTCTAAGAATTAAAAGTTATCCATGTTTTTATTGTTATCATTTCTAAGCTTAAATGAAAGTATGAGAGATAGATAATAGTTCTGTAAGAAATCTCAGAAATTGTAGACGATATAGTAATGAAAGTTAGAAGAGAAGTCAGACATAATCCCTGAAACTAAGTTAGTGAAAACTGAAGGAGGCATATGATTGTAAATTAAAATAAATGAGAAAAGTAGGAAGATTAATGATACGGAAGCACCAACCAGTAGATTAGCAAAACAAAACTTTCAACAATATAAGGAGTTTAAATTCTGAAAGTATGTGTTGAATTTGTGAGCATTACATTGCAATGCATGACTCAAGTATTAACACATCAAATAAATTCAGTAAATGGTTTCATAATGGACAACCTTCACATGTGAAAAGAAAAGCCTACTCTACTAGGCTTTTACAGTTACTGAGTAACTGTAAGAGCTACTCAGAGAAGATACACCGGAAGCAGAAATCTGTAAATAACATCCTCTAGAGCATAACTCAGTAATGACAATAGTATCAAAAGAAACCACTATTAATCACTTCCTAGAAAAGGCCTTTAGGAATACATGAGTAGATATTAAAAAAGAATTAATGTTTTAAAAAGAACTGTACCATCTGCTGGCAGACTGCATGATATGGCAGTTACAACTATTTATTCAATCAAGGGAAATTTATGCAAAATATAAAGTACTCATCTTAATTATACAATTGAATGAGTTTGGAAAAATGTATACATACAGGTAAATAAGACTGGAATCAAGAGAGAAATGAAAACCATTTCTATCATTCTACAAAGCTCTCTCATGACCCACCTTCCAGTCAATATCTGCCTCCCCAAGGCCACTACTGTTTTGCTTTATTTCACCAAAAAAATAAGAAATTCAAATGTAGTTGTGCCTGTGCTTGAAGTTCATATAAAGGGGAGCAGAGAGTATGTAACCTCTTTTGTGTCTGGCATTAGGCACTCAAAATAGTGTTTGTGAGATCCATCTATGCTATTATATTTGTAGCTCACTCCTTTATATTGTTGAATAATATTATGTTGTATGATATATCACATTTTTTTCTGTTCACCTCTGATGTATATTTGGATTATTTCTAGGTTGGGCAATTATGAATAAAACTGTTACGGATATTCATGTACAAGCTGTGTGGACTTAGATCTTAAGTTCTCTTGGATAAATGCTTAGATGTCACAAGCTTAACTATATAAGAAACTTCCAAGCTATTGTCCAAAATGATTATGCCATTCTGCTTTACCACCATTGAGGTTTGATTCATGAATATGGAACCAATCTCTCCACCTAACACCTATGGGGAAACTCCATTCAGATTTCTTAGACCCCCTCTATTCGACATTCTCCTCCCTGATAACAATCTCCACAAACTCCAACCTGTTAAAATTACTATTAGGCCAATCTTAAATAATACGGACTGGGTTGACCTGCTTGCCAGAAACAACAAACACATTGAAAATCCAACACAATATATATTTTACAATGATTTTCAAGTTACTGGACATCGGACAATAAAGGATAACATTCACAAGAGACAAAAAATAAAGGAAGCCAGCCCTACAATTTCTCCAGGTTATTCCAAGAAAACATCTACAGGATGATGCAAAGGTAGAAGGAGTCCAGGGAGAGTCTATCACTTTCCCTGAGTTGAAGAGATAGAGTTGGAATCTGTGGAGGAGAGGCAGGTGGATTGGTAGAGGAACGCACTGAAGAGAGAGAAACATATAAATCTACGTATAGGTCCCACTCATGCCTTTGAATGAGTGCTGATACACACATGAATGTGAGGAAATTGCTTCAGCCAGTATAAAGCTACTGGAGGGTGGGCCACAGTAGCTCAGCAGGCAAGAGAACCTGGGTTTGATTCCCGGTGTCTGCCAGAAAAAAAAAAAAAAAAAAAAACTACTGGAAAGAAAAAGGAATGGATGGAACAATTTCTGGATCTCAAACAGAGCTAAGAAAAGTTCTGGTTCCCGAAAGCCATAGTGGAAAACCCCATAGCATATAAACACTTAAAAGAGTATTTAGAAATGTTCTGCCATGTCAGTGGTGCAAAATGACCCTAGAAAAAAAACCCCGCTCTAGTACCACCTAATTTTAAAAAATAGGATGCAAAAGTATAGAACTGCTTACAAGTAGGGTAACACCAACCCAAAACAAATCTCAAGAATATTTCTATGAATGCAAAAAGATTTAACATTGAAAGAGGAAAAATTTCACAAAATCTGGCATCTAATAAAAAATGACCAGGCATTCAAATAAAGAGGAAAAATAGGCCGATATTGAGGGGAAAAGATCAGTAAACAAACAAACAAAAAATCAGTAAATCAAAACTCATGAGGATTAAAACAGTTATTATAACTGTATTTCATGTTTAAGATTCTGAGGGGAAAATTATGTATTTTTTGTAGAGACAGGGAAGATTTTTTAAAAGGAAAATATAATGTCTAAAGATGAATACAAAAGTACAAGAAGAAAAATACATTGGGTGAAATTAATGGCAGGTTATACATTGTGGAAGAAATTATTATCAAACTCGAAGATGTAAACCATTCAAAATGATGCAGACAGAGAGAAAACATGGAGCATCAGTGGTCGGTGGAATAACTTTTAAGTGCCTTGTGTTTATCTAATTGGAGTTCAGTAAAAAGGAGGGGAGAAGAAAGTATATTTGAAGATAAAATGGCCAAACATATACCAAATCTGATGAAAAATGTATACTCACATTTCTGAAAAGCTCAGTGAATCTAAAGCACACAAAATATGAAGAAAACTGCAACAAGGTACAGCATCATTTCACTGCCTAAAACCAGACACGAGGCGCAAATCTTTAAAAGAGTTCGAGGAACAAAGACATGCTACTGTCAAACCACAAAGACAAGATTGTCAGCAGACCTTACTTCAAAAACACTGCAAGCCAGAAGACAGTGAAATGACATTTTTAAAATACTAAAAGAGAAAAAAAAAGTCAGCTTAGAATTCTACACCCCATGAAAATATCTTTCAAAAATGAGTGTAAAATAAAGACATTTAGAGACATAAGAATGAAAAGAATTTATCACCAGCAAACCTGCAGTTCGAAAAATGTCAAAGAAAGTATATTAGAAAAATATGATACCAGATGGGGGTCTGGACAGATATAAAGGAGTGAAGTATCTCAGAAATAGCAAGTAAGAACATATATATATATTAAGTATACTAAGAAGAGGAATTCTAGTTAATATTTATTGTGAAATTTCTCATCTATTTAATAGTAAAATGTATGAAAGCAATGAAAGATGAAAAAGTGATAAATGGAAGTGTATGTCATTAAGGCTGTTATACTATTAGTGAAGTGGTATGATTTTACTTGAAGGTAGAACCATAAAGCAACCACTAAATAACTAAACAAAGCATTACAGCTAAGAAGTCAAGAAAGGAAAGAAAATAGATTAATAAAAAAGTCCCAATTTATAGTAAGGAACACAGGAAAGTAGGAAAAAGAAAACAACAGAGGGGATAAACTGAAGGAAAAAAGTAAGATTATAGATTTAAATATAGATGTGCAAATATTCATATTAAATGTTTTTGGTCTAAATACCTCAATTAAAACAACTTTGAGAAGGAGGACAACGTTAGAGGAATGTATTATTTGAGTTCAAAACTTTGATAAAGATGTAGAAGATAGTGTGATATTGATGTAACAAAGAGATCAATGAAACAGAAAAGAGAACCTATATATAGTGCCAAACCATAAAAGTTCAAAGAAAATTCAGTGCAAAAGGTTAGTCTTTTCAACAAATGATGCTGAAACAACTGGATATACAAATCCCCAAAAAAGAGAACATTGATCCATAATTCTCAGCACATAGAAAATTAACTTGAAATCACACAAGGACCTAAATATAAAACCTAAAATTATGAAACTTCTTGAATAAAACCTAGGGAAAACTTTGTTCCTTAGGATTAGCAAAGATTTCATAGAAACAATAGAAAAGGACAATTCTTATATGAAAAAATTGACAAAGTAGACTTTATCGAAATGAAGAACTTCTACTCTTCAAAGAAGTTTGTTAAGAAAATGAAAAGCAAAGCACAGACTGAGAGTAAATGTTTACAAAACACTTATATAAAAATAAAATTATAAAGAACCTTCAAAATTCAACAATAAAAGATAAATACCTCTCCCCAAAGGATATAATATTTTAACAGGTAACACACTGGTGTTATATAAAATTTGTAAATGCATTTGCAAATAACTGTCATCTATTTAATGTAAGTCTTATCAGTAGGTAGAAACTGAAAATAATTCATTTGCTATATTCTTCTATAGAAGATGCAAGCATATATAGCACAAAATAGCATGAGCTTAAAGAGGAATAGAAAAAAGATAAAATAAAAGTATAAAAAGTATGAAATAAAAAGGTAGGGGAAAAATAGAGGTTGAATCACATCTAAAATACAAGCCATTATATTCTACAAAAAAATTATAATTCACCTACAAATTTGGCTTCAAGAAAGTATCAGTCCATTTTTGCACAAATACCACCACTTCTCACTTCAACGCCCATGGTAAATATCTCTAACTCAGTGCATCATTCCTTTCCACTTGAATATTTATCTGAGAAACTTAGCATAGTACCGGCAGCATTCTTATTGTTAAAAGTTGCATTTCATTTGAATTTTTAAAATTCTATATTAAATCGTACATTCCACTTAAAAAGAAAAACTTTGTCATTTGTATAATTTGCCCAATTCAGATTGTCCCTGACATAAACAAAACAAAGCAAAATTGCTCTGATGAAATACACCATTATTGAGGAAACATCCTCCCAATTTTTAAATGATAACTTTCATGGGACATTGCTTATGACATATAGTATTAGCATCCCAGCAGTACACAATTCTATAAAAATAATTCTAAAAGGGCATGGTCCAGGGATTCAACTCTTAGTTGGTCTGGCTTGAATCACTGATAGCTACTGGGATATCTAGAAGTCTTGTGCAGTAGCCAATTCATTTAATGTATTTTCTTCCAAAAAATTTTAATAAATATTTTGTGGCAGAAAACAGGAACAATATTTTTTCCCCTAATAAATTTCTGGAGTGTGACCATGCTATATTTTTTTCTTACATGAAGACTTTTATGTTTAACAGAAAATCAAATCTAGTTATTGCTAGGGTTAGCATCCTTTTATTGAAAATAGGACCTTGTCTCTTGATAAGGTCAAGATGCCTTTTAAAATTTCTTTTACATTCACACTGGCCCATGAGAAATGGACAGTTGAACATGTAAAATGTTATTCTATTTAACGTGGTTAAAATTTTACACATTTTTTTGGAGCTGGTTTAATGCTTTCCAAGATAAAAATCTCAATAAAGCATCCTAGGAAATCTAGGTAAAATGCTACTTACAAACATAAAACCAAGCAAGTTTCTTATGTAATATAATCTGAGATGATGAGGTAGCTTGTTACATGCTGTTGTTACTTGAAGACCATTTTTTAAAAGGTGGAGGACACCTACCAAAGAGAATAGTTTTAGGTGTACGATAATTGATTCAAAGATAATTTCTCTGGCAATGGCCATATAGCAGGTTTCTTATCAGTTTAGATCACTCGTGGGAAAGAAATAAATTGTATTAATTATATATAAATTGTTTGTCTTAATGATATCTAAAAAAAAAAAAATCAAGTACTCAAGCCATCCAAAAATGGTGACAGATATTTAAGAAACAAATTACAAAAAAACAAGATACCTGAACACCAGATTTCTGACCAGATATTTTTAATTCCTCCTTCCAAAGACTATAGTTCTGAGCTCTGACTTGAACCACTGTACATATAATCATGGAGGTTGCCATTACCAAAATCACAGATCCAAAGGGATTCCATCCACACGGTAGGTATCACAGTATTATATATTTCATGACAATTTTCAGTTACTACCTATTTCAGAACTCCAGTTTTTTCTCATATTCTCCTTTGCTGAAATACAACTATTTCTCTATTTAAAAAAATATTTTTATTGACAAATTTTCATACACATGGTCCATACATGGCATAAAATCATGGCTCATGATATCATCACACAGTTGTGTATTTATCACCATGATCATGGTTAGAACATTTGCATCACTTCAGAAAAAGAAATAAAAAGAAAAAAAAATACCCATACATCCCATACCCCTACCCCTTCCTCTCATTGACCCTCAGCATTTCAATCTACACATTTTTTTTTTACTCCTTGTGGTAGCTAGATTCAGGTGTCAACTTGGCTAGGTGAAGTTCCTTAGTTTTATTGCTGTGGACATGAGCCAATGGCATGTGAACCTCATCTGTTGTTGATTATATCTGCAGTCGGCTAGGAGGTGTGCCTGCTGCATTGAATGATGTTTGATTTAATTGACTGGTGCTTAAATGAGAGACTCAATGTAGCACAGCCCAAGCAGCTCAGTATATCTCATCTCAGCACTCGCAGCTCAGCCCAGGCCTTTGGAGATGCATAAAAATATCACCCCAGGGAAAGTTGTTGGAACCCAGAGGCCTGGAGAGAAGGCCAGCAGAGATCACCCTGAGCCTTCCCAGGTAAGAAAGAACCTCAGATGAAAGTTAGCTGCCTTTCCTCTGAAGAACTAACAAAATGAATCCCCTTTTATTAAAAGCCAATCCGTCTCTGGTGTGTTGCATTCCGGCAGCTAGCAAACTAGAACACCCCTTATTTCCTCTATTATTTATTTATTTTTATCCATATTTTTTACTCATTTGTCCATACTCTGGGTAAAAGGAGAATCAGACATAAGGTTTTCAGTCACATACTCACATTGTAAAAGCTATATTGTTATTTAATCAGCTTTAAGAATCAAGGCTACTGTAACACAGCTCAACAGTTTTGGGTACTTCCCTCCTGTACAACTAGGAAAGTAATGACTATTTTGTGGAATCGATGGGAGGGGTAAGAAAAAGACTTTATTTCCCTTTGGATCAAGTCCACGTGACTTTTAAGAAGATGACAACCCCATACGACATAGAGGAACAAACAACATTCCTGGAAGAGGGAATAATTAGATCATTTATACAGAACTACTGATATTGTTCTATGTCAACATCTAGACAAGAATTTTCTAACATATTTCTCACAGACACTGCAAGGTATATTTTTCTGACTCCTGTAAGAGTCAAAACAAAGAATGATTTGAAAAGATGGAGAACTGTTGATTTTAAGAACTATCTCTAGAAATAAAGGGATAGCCCTGTGTGATGGCTTTGAATTGTGACAGTTTTCCAGAATGAACTTCCATGCATAATTCTGAGTTAGCATGGGCCAAAAAAGATATCATGCAAGAACTCTGGAAGATAGAAATGATACAGAAGTCATGTTTTTTTAACCTTGGAGGATGCAGCAGCATTACTAGGCACTGTTACAATTCATGTTGCTTATCTTGTCTTTGAGGCAAGGTGCAGTAGTTGGCCCCAGAGACCCTCCAGCTTCTATCGGTTCGTGCACCTGCTTCTTCAGTGCCTAGGCCTGGTTCTTGTTTACTTCCATGATGAAAGATGTCATCTTCTCTTTCAGTCCATCTGTATCATTAAAGTTGGAGGTCTGGAGTGGAGGGATGACTGAACTGGTTTCCAGTCCATCCTTGTGAGTTCTGATTCATGTTTACGCTCTTCCATTTCATACGAATCTTCTGCTCTGTGGACCTTAAGCTTCAGTACAGATGCAAAGATAGATAAATATATACTACACATCAATATTCCATCTCAAGAAATTGTAGTGATTAACATAATGATTCGCAACCAAAAAAAAAATACATGATTTTTACATAATAGTAATTCTCACAGCCGTACTCACAGCCAGTGGGGGTAGGGGGGAAGTGCTTCTCTTTTCTATTATTCAGGGATCTAAACTGATGAAGTCATCTTCATCCCAACTTTCCAAGTTGTTCCTGTGCATCTATAGCCAGCAGGCTGAAAGGGAAGCAGGAAAGCAAGGTATCATGCAAGAAGTCTTATGAGCCAGGCCTAGAAATGGTACACACCTCTTTTGACCACATTCTACTGACTAAAAGTCAGTTACATGGCCATACAAACTGCAAAATAAGCTGGAAAATGTTGTTTGTCTTTATGTGCAGAAAGAAGAGGAAATGGATTTGGTGACTACAAAGCATTCTCTTCGAAAAATATCTCATCTTTGTGTCTGACATTTATTTTTGAAGATGACTGAGGACAGTATTGTTGATACATTCCTCTAAACCAATGAAAACTCTAGATTGTGCAATTAAATTAATACCCTGCACATCCACTGAGAACTGTTGGAGCATACACATTCATTGTCAACGTATGCAAGTTGGCTTTGAAAGGTGAATCATCACTTGTTCCTAAATGCCACATATGCTGCTGGGAAGGTAGTAACTCATCTCAAGAAACATAGTTGAGAACTCATGGAGTCAACTTTTTTTTTTTTAATTTGCATATAGGCAGGAGGCACCAGGGATCGAACTCCAGACCTCCAGCACGGCCAGGTCGGAGCTCTGCCTGCTGAGCCACGGCAGCTGCCCTGGAGTCAACTTTTGAATCCCGGTAATTCTGATTCTTTTTTCCTTAACAATCTGCCAATAGTCTGTTATTCCAGCGCTTTCTAAGTCCCATAACCAGGGTTAGGTTTAATGAATAAGGAATCACACAGGAATTTTTTTCATTGCAGTATTCTACTAAGAAAGCTACTGAAGCATATGTTTTACTGGTACGTGTTCACATAATACATTTGCACTTGGTTAGTAGATTTAGCAAGAAGTTGCCCTCCAATCTTTGTTTATATTTCTCTGGGTCATTTCCTTGTCTGCTGCGCACTGTCTGAAGTTTAGAAATGAAAAGAGTTGAAAGTTTAACGTGATTTTTAACTATGTTTAAAATAATTAATGTAGCTGTATGTCAAGAAGCTCAATCATACTTGAGTGATAATTTTTAAATTATAACACACCTTAAATTTGTTTAAAGAATTGCTTGAAAATGTCTGCTTTTAAAATAAATGCCCAATCAATTTGAATACAAAGTTGTTTTTCAACAGGAAATTCTATTTTAAACCCTTAGTAAAAATCCTGAAGAAATATTTATGGCCACTTTTTCAAAATAGTTGTCCTTTGCACATTCATCTGATTTATCTCCAAATACCCTGAAGTTTGAAATACTCCAAATATAATATCTTAACAATGAATGCCAGAATTAGATGGGGCAGATGGCAGTGAGAGAGGATGAAAAAGGAAAATAAGATACAATCATTACTCTCAGAACTTAAAAATCAACTGGAAAAGTGGGTCATATATTTAGCTACAACTACTCAACAATGGATAGAGGGAAAATGAATGATGCAGACAAGTAAGAGCAAGAGAAAATTAGATCATTGCAAGCTGGGGTGTTTAAAATTGACTTTATTCATTTACTAAGTTATTATGAACACCTACCATGTGGTAAGCATTTGGATACAGCCATGAACAGGCCATAAAAGATTCTGCTCTGTAGAGTGCACATTCTAGTGGAAGAAATAGACAATAGAAATAAGTTCAGATGGAGAACATGACTGTAAAAGAAATATGAGGTACTGTGATAGAGAGAGGAAGAAAAATTGGTAGAGCTACTGCAGAGGTCACAATTGAGAAGGGTAATAAATGATAAGAAGAAGATAAACATCGGGTCGTAGAGAAACAGCATCCCAGGAAAAAGGGATAACTAGCTCAGTTACAGGAAGTTGCTATATGTCAACTTGTAGAAGAGGATTTTCTTAACAAAAATGTTAAGTTTTGTTTTACTTCCTGATTTCTTGATTGAGGTGTTTGAGTGTGACAACACTGAGGCAAAAGTGTCTGTATACTGGAGGGCCTCTAAAAAGTGTACTTGTTCAATAAAACTGTCTGTAGACAAAACCTAAAGAAAATCTTTTTTTCCTCAAAGAAAATCTTAAGAGCCAGAAGATTTCTGCATTGCTTTTGTTTGTTTGTTTGGAGTTTTTTAAAAATTGAAAGTATGGTAACATCATCTGTGATGCTGCATATTTTGAACTTTTAAAGCCCTAGTATTTTCCTGTGGGAATGTGGAGTTTTGCTTATTTGTCTTTGCTTTACTTTTAGTAATTGGTGGCATGCACAGTTGATGGTCATGAAGAGATTGATCTGGACTCTGAACACTTTGAATTCAATCCAGGATGCTTGCCCAAAGGTCAAAATAGAGGAAAAGGAAAATAAAACCTTTCTAAATGTGTGGCCAGCTTTGTAACTTAAAAATATAATTGGTACAAAAATGTACATAAAAGAACATCAAAATTCAGAAGCAGGAGCATTAATTAATAAGCTCGCATGTTAAAGGAAGGTCTGAAGAGAATGAGTGAATGGAATATAAATTGGAAACATCAAACCACAATATGATCTTAAGACATTAGAAAAAATAAATAAAGCGAAGCCAAACAAAACAAAATAAAGGAAAAATGGCAGTGTCTGAAACAACTTCTAATACAAGACTGCATACTGAAGTAAACTGAGGGGTCAGAAGTGACATCTAATTCAAACCTCTGCCACTCAGATTCTGACTTATCCTTCTATTCTCCACCAACAAGAAATCATTATTGCCTAATTTCTTGTCTTCAGTCAGAAAATTAAAGAGGGCCCTGGGAAATTTTGTTGCCATTGGGAGAAGAAAGGATTCTTTCAACGATGCCTAGGGTAGTGCTAAAAGTGGACAGATATTCCAGCCCAAAGACCAGGCTGCTAGGAATCAAGCTGTGACAACTGAAGCAACAAATAGAAACAGTGTTCAAAGGGAACCCGTGCCAGTTAGGAATGGTGAGGGCCAAGTCTACTGAGCCTGAAGGCCCACTAAGATATCCAGTGCAGGAGCATGTATGTGGGGCTCACCAAGAACTCCTTTATATACCTTTATACAAAGGACAGGAGAGACACACCTAAGATTTACATGCAGTGAGCCTCCTGCTCTGACCTGCATGGGAATAAGCCATGGCCTGCTGAGTGTCCTGCCCGACCCATTGGAGAATTAGAAAGGTACAGGATGTCACACCCGTCCACTAATATCCTTTATCTTCTTGTATACTGTCTCAAATGTGAATGAAGTTAAAACAACTTTAACTTCAGTCCAAGATAAATGTCCTGCCTGTCTTTGATTCTGGACCTATCCTTTGTGCTTCTGTGGAGATCACACACCAAAATGAAGTCTGTTGGGAGAATTATGAGCTCATGATGATGCTAGCGTGAGTAAAATAAAACAAAGTGTGACTGAAAAGTATTTAAGATTCACACATGAGTTTTCCAATAGCATCTATCAACATTCCAGGTATTGATCAAAGAAAGGTATTGGGTCCTAAATTCAAGTTTTATTCAACCACTGAATTTTCTTTTTTTTTTTTTTACATGGGCAGGCACCGGGAATCGAACCTGGGTCCTCTGGCATGGCAGGTGAGCATTCTTGCCTGCGGAGCCACCGTGGCACTCAACCACTGAATTTTCAATAATAAATTGCAAACAACATTATAAAGCATATACTTAAAGAGAACTATATATTTCATTAGTTTCAAAGGAGGAAATCAATGTGTGAAAATAACAGAGTATCCTTTTAATAGGAAGAAAAGACCTATGGAAGATGTGCAGTTTGATCAGAATTGAGTGTGCAATAGCAATCAGAAGTAGAAGATATCACATTATAAGAGGGAAACTGTTTTAGTTTGTTAATACTGCCAGAAGTGCAATATACCAGAAATGGGTTGGCTTTTTAAAAATATGAATTTATTAAGTTACAAGTTTATAGTTCTAAGGCCATAAAAATATCCAAACTAAGGCATCCAGTTAAAGATACCTTGACTCAAGAAAGGCCAGTATGGGAAGACACATGACTTGAATCTGCTGGTCCTTTGGCTCCTGGTTTTAAACAGCTTCTCCAGGGTGATTTTTTTCTGCATTTTGAAATGTCCCTCTCTGTGTCAGCTCTGAAGCTTTTCCTAAAATGATACCCTCTTAAAGGACTAAGTGTACTAAGATACACCTTGAATGGACAGAGATACATCTCCATGGAAACCACCTAATCAAAAGCTTCCACCTACAAGTGGGTGGGTCACATTTTCATGGAAACAACTTAATTTAAAAGTTTCCACCCAACAACATTGAATCAGGATTAAAGAATATGATTTTTCTATAGTAAACAAGTTTCAAACTGAGGCCACTGAATGCTCTACCAAATGGACCTTGAGTCTTGGTAAGGCTGAGGTTTTTATCTTTGGCAATGAAGATATTTTATGTTAATTAAATTATAATGAGGAAAATTACATGCAAATGAAGCCAATAATAATTTATGGCCAAGAAGCACACCATGGAGGGTAGATCTGATGCTGAGTTGGGAGTCAGATTGAGCATGTCTTCATGAATGTAACAAACAAGGAAAGGGCAGATAAAGATTTTGCTGTTTAGCTTTTGAATACTTGTGTAATCTTCCTATCTGTAGCAATTAATCATTGCAAATAAATTAAATCCTTTTGCATCTACATTGTCTTACTTTCCTATGCGTCAGCCTCCCTACTTATTTGACTTGGAAAAGGCAGAGTTATGTCTTCAGCAGCCTGCCTATACTGATTTTGAATTGGAGAACAGTGCGGTCTCCTGATCAGACTTTTCTGCCCTCCCCTCATGGTCATCCAGAATGTTCTTGAGTATGGAATCAGGAATCTGTGCTGATGGTGATTAACAAGTAGAAGAACAAGTAGAGTATCTACAATTGATTAAGTGATTATAAATGTATCAAACACTGCGATAAGCAATTTTCAGACACTTTATCAACACAAAACCTATGTAAAGTAAGTACCACTTGTAAGATGCAAAAACCGAAGCTCAACATGGATAAGTTTAATTTCTCATGTCCACACAGCTTATATTAAAGGAGGGGAAATTGGACTAAAAGACCAGGTTGGTCTGATTCCAGAGCCCAGGTTCTTTAGTCTGCAGAGTTCTGCCTCTATCAGTGAATGAAAATGGTGGACTGAATGGATTAATAGGATGCATACAGGCAGAGATGAAGAGAGGGTACCCAGGGAAGAGAAACAGCATTCACAAAAACTATGTAGCCTGTTTCTGGAGCAATAATAGGATAGGTTTTAGCTAGATAAGAGACTCTGCATTCTGACATGTGGGAAATAAAGTTAGTTAGGGATGGTGTGATTAGTTTAAGAACATTTTTGAAAGTCAGTCAGAGATATTTGGACTCTATCCTGTCAAAGCATGAAACCCCTTAAGGTTTTTTAATCAAAGTGCAGACTTGACATAAATGCCGCTTGGGACAAGCTACCCTTGGAGCACGGGATAGAAAGGAAGCAGGGAAGCCAATTGGAAGGTTTCTGAGATAATTAAGGCATGATGTAGTGAGGGTTGGATTAAATGTATCCTAAGCAGTAGAGGGTTAAGCAATTAACTGACATCCCTTGGTACTGTTGACAGTAATATCAAATAATTCAGGACAAACGTGTGTTTGAGGGTTTCAACTATGTAGTGACTGATGGTGAATAACAGAAACATGAATTTTAGAAATAGGGGAGAGAGCAAGGGGTCAGGAGATCACTTCATTCCCTCCAAGTCGCCAAAACTAGGCCTCACCTTTATATTTAACCATATATATTTCCAAGACAGAGGCTACACACGACAGACAAAACTGGGCTATGGAAATTAGTTGAACATGGTTTATTGTATACTCTTGTGATTCTATTCTTATAGCAAAATAGCTATTGTTAAATTGGCTAACCTGTAATTATGGATGCAGGAAGAAGAGTGGGTGGGAAGATGAATAAAAATGAAGTACAAATAAAAATGAGATGTTCCATAGGGCCTGTTTCCTGACCCCCGTAATTTCTGAAGCCTTGGAATTAGGCAGAGATCCACACCTCATGAGATAATGGTTGTTAAGTGCATACAGAGTACACATACATGATAAACAGTCAAAAATACAATAATTTTATAAAACTGTTCACAATCCCTTTGGTTTTGCTATTGCCCCATTTAAAAGGACACCCCATCCATGAGGCAAATTTTATTCAAAGCTGCCTAAACATGAAGCTGACAGAAGTTATCCTGAACTATTCACAGAGGTTGTCTTTGCTCACACCTGAGACTGATCTATCTTACCTATCTCCATATCTTCTAGGTCAGATTCTATCATTTTTCGAAATGTATGTGCAGAATCCGGCCTTTTAATCCAATTATAGGGCATACCTGTTCTCATTTTGACCCTGAACTGAAGGAGGATTTCAAAGTTTTTCTATCTTCCCACTTTCAAGCCTTCCTTTCTTCTGACTGACAGGCGAACAAGTCACAGAGTGATGGACTCACTTGAAGAGCTGTCTCTCGTCTGTTGCTTCAGCAGCATTTCTCAGTCCTGGCTGCACACCAGGTACTTGGGGAATTTTTCAAAACATGTAATCTTAGATTACAGCCCAAAAGGAGCTGATAAAATAAGTTCCGAGTGAAGACTTTAAAACTGTGTTTTTGAACTAACATAGGTGGTTAGGCATGTAAGTTTGAGGAGCATTGTTGTACATCGTGAATTTTTTACAGAACTGGAGAGAGCTTAGAACTGTATTAGTTCTTTCTGAGCTTCAGAGAAAAATTTGGTATTCTAGACTGATAGGAGCAGAGTGGAAATGCTACTATTGCTGTTACCATTTATGTTACCAAGCTCTTAATATTTCACAACCTATTTTCTAATCTGCAAATAAGGCCACCAATATTTACTTCTTTGGTCTGTTTTGAGAATTAAAACATTTTGGTAAATAGCACATATCTAGAAATAATAGTTTACCTCCAAAAATTAAAGACATTCAATGCTCAGAATTATTATTGTTATTTAACATTTCTAAGTTTGAATATTTATTCCTGTTTCCCAGTGATTTGGACAATATTCATTAAAAATAATAATAGTAAGACCTCCAATGACCAGCCTTGTGAAAAACAGAGGTACCTGAAGTACTTTCTAACTACAGAACAGAAGCCTGTATCATAAAGAGTCATTAACGCAGCAATAGAAATGATGAAAATAAACTAGATAATTAAGGCTACAGAAATGAAATTTTCCATATTGGACAAGTAAAAAATGTCACCTTCTGTTTAGTTTTTCTAAATCAAATCAAACTTAGCCCCAAGGCTGAAGTACCAAGGTCAGCAATAAGTCAATATCAGTCAAATTTCATTACTCCCTCTCTCTCCCAGTGATTATTCTGTTGCTTTGTACTCTGCAATCTAGCAGAGATGGTGATGAAGCTGTAGTCTCTGCCAGCATTGATTTTCCTCTTGCTATGCAGTGCTACTGTCAAATGCCCCTCGACTGTCTCCAGGCACTGGTGCTCCAGGCTATGCCACAGTGATATCCTCCATTAACCAAAAAGAGGTCTTTATTCCATGTCAGGTTATGTGCTAAATACTCTACATGCACTCTTATTTCATTTTCACAAAAATAATCCCCTGAGATGAGGAGACTGCAGTATAGAGAGGAAAAGTAAATTGTCCAAGGTGACAAGTTATAACTAGTAAGTTATAAAGTAAACTTCCCACCGAGTTTGCCAGCTCCTGAATGCAGTATACCAGAGGAAAACCCATCTAACTATCTTGAAATATCTACAAACCTTCTTGCCCTATCTGGAGAACCAATATTCCCCAGACTTAGCTACAGGTCACTTTGGTTTTCATCTTCTGTTTAGAACATTCTTAGAACATCCAGCATGCTCTTCTTTGTTACATCTTCTATAAACAAAGGCCTGAACTGAATCTAGATTGCACTAACACACAGGAAAGTGCAATTAAATGAACTTAGTGGATTTGGAGAAGTCCTGAAGCTTCATGTTCCTTTCCAGTGATAGAGAAGTTAAAGAATTCCTTCAATTCTATCTCTCTTGAAGAATGTTCTCCAGGACAAAGTACATCAATGCCATGAGTAATTTCATCATTACATTATTTAACCATTATCCTGACCTACTATTGTTCCCTGGTTCTCAATGTCAACTTTGTTCCAGAATCCCTTGTTGGCAGGTGTGTTAGCCTCTTGGCATCATTTTTTATTTATTCATAAAACTTAGAAAAATAATGGCTTGGACTGATTACCTTGAATACATTAAACAAATAGGAAGACATATGGTATAAAATGCAAAACTACAAAATAATTTCCATAAACTCTAAGTGAAATTTGGTTTCCATGTGCCCTTGTAATTATTTGGGCCCAATTTAGGTTTCTCCCTTAAATGTGAAGACCATGGCTGGTTTCTTAATTCAGTCCTACATTTGAGGCTACATGTGTCTGGAAAAGTGTTGGGGTGGGAAGGCAAGGGGCAGAAGACATTTATCTATTTAATAGATAAACGATGTTATAGTAAAAAAAAATGCATTCAAGTTTCTGAGTAATTCTTCAAGGCATGCATTTCAGAAGGTTTATTATCTTTTAAAAATTCTTGTCAAGTTATTTAAATAAGTCAACAATAATTTACTTAGCATATCAGGGGAGGAATGCAATATGAACACAGTTATGGATATTGCAATGGAATTGTTGAAAAAATGCTATTTCAGACCTTCAGAGTCTCATCAATTATTGTATCAAATAAATAACTAGTAAAATTCAATATTTCCAAAGATGGGATTTATGTCCATTATTAAGAGTATTAAGTTGGAAATGGAGCTATGTTTCATATCAATAATTGACAATAACCACCGCAACTGTTTCTGTGATTTTTGAAGAGTGCAGTTAATCAGAGGGATAAAGTACTGTGATGACAGAAGACTTACTCCAAAATACAAATATCCTAGTGTCAGGAGTTGTCCTGAAAGCACAGATGTCCCTACATGTAGCAGTAACAGACAACAGTTGACATTTCCAGGTGTCTAAACAGAATGCTTATCGCCAAGACATTGAAACTGCTTCCAAAAACAGGCTTGGATCCCATGCAATTTTCACCAGCTCAGATCTGTATCGCACACTTCACAATATGTTTTGTAGGACTCTCCACAGTTCAATAATGCTTAAGTTATGCCTTTTGAAATAATATGGAGATGTTGCTTTTGTGTTTCCCTTCTTGCATGAGAGGCCCTTTTTGTTGTTTTGTCTTTCCTTTGTTCCATTGTGCTCAATTTTCACATCTCTTTTTTCATTTTGGTGATAAAATGTATCTTTTTATATCTTTTGTTCTCTGGGTCTATTATCTGTACTGTCAGGTTTTCGTATTATTAGTTTTCTTTTCTTCGTTTCTCATTAGTTTGAATTTTCCAAGTTGTCACTTTCCTCCCATGCCCCCCAATCTCTTCACTGTTCATTCTTAGTTTATAAGGCTGAGCAAGCCAAATCTTTATGGAAATCAACCAAGAAAGAATTAATAACTTGGTGCTTGCTGGGAGCTTCTGAGTGTGGAATTAGTGACTCAGGCTCAAGGGAAGTCTAAGCAGAGTCTTGTTTCCATATGTAGAGGAAGATAGGGGGATGTATTATGAAAAAATTAGCCAAGGCCATAGTTTGGGGGCAGAAATAACCACAAAATGTTTTGTTTTGTTCATTAAAAATTCATTCCTTTCCCAATATACTGTGAACATGGCACCTAGAATAAAGAATTTCTAATGTTCTCCAAGGGTGTCAATCATTTTAGAATGCATTTTCCTCCCACAAGACATGCTCAAAAGAAAAAAGAAATATATATATATATGTATATATAGATATTATCCCTTTCTTTAAATCCTTCAGTAAAGTCAAATGTATCCTTTCCACTTTGTTTGAAAGAGCAACTGAGATACATTTAATAACCCAATAACATCGTTCATTTTGATTTAGGGATTCTATTTTTTTTCTGTGCTTTATTTAGGTTTTTATGGACAAAATGGCTTTCCTTGTAGCATTTTTTCATTACCACTTGGTTTCTCTCTTATTGTTAAAATCATTATAAGATGTTTCTATAAAACTTTTCCTCAAAGGAACTGAAATTATATTACAAACTTAAATTGCCAAATAGACATTAATCTTCACAATGCCCAAGTGAGATAGGAAATTCTTCAGTAATTAAAATATTGAATAGGTGTATGGCTATGCCTTACAAGGAAAGCAGCACACTGGGAAAACAAGACACAAAAGAAGTCAGGAATTTATTATTTCAATTGCAAAGAGAAATTATGAGGTTACAAACAATTCTCTGCGATAGTTATCTCAACACAGTTATAAATAAAATCTGGTTGCTTACAAAATCTATAGCTCTAGATAGAACCTATTTCCAAAGAAAAAAAAGATGCAATGACTATTAAAAGGAATGATAATGAATATAGCCTATACTTCAGAGGAACTTAATACGTTTTATCTGTGCATTCACAATCTTATTTGATCCTTATACAACATTAGGAGGTGGACAGGCAGGAATTATTGTCCTAATTTGATAGATGAAGGAGCTAAGGCTAGAGAAGTTGAATGCCACATAGCTATGAATTTCACAGTTAGTAATAAATGTCTTTCTGTGAGTCCAGTGATCTTTCTCCTACATGACAATACGCCAGTTCTATGGAGCCAGTTGAACACTAAGAACCTTTTGCTGTAACTGTCTCACACTTTTTTGTGATAGGATGTAAGGGAAAGCAGTTCAGAAAGGAAAAGTTAGGAGAGCAATGAGATACTGATGACAGTAATAACACAGATGAAAGTAAAATTAAAAGGGGGGGACTCATATAAGGAAGGATGACTCCAAACTTTAGAAAGACCATGGAAAAAGAAAGAGATTAAAAGGATAAACATTCATTTTGTTTTCTGTTCATTTTGTTGTTGTTGGTTTGGGTTTTTTTGGGTGCATAGTTTGGGACTCAAACCCAGGTCTCCCATGTGAAAGGCGAGCATTCTAACTACTGAACTACCCCTTGCACCCTGTTTTTTGTTTGTTTATCTGTTTTAAATATCATGCTAAAAAACTCAAAATCTAGGCCTGGTTTTAACAGACATTTATTTGTTTCCCAATACTGGATTTCTTGCATTTTTCTCTAGATGAAAGTTTCTAGAAGGCAAAATATCTATCTTTCGCGCCCATGTCTTCTGTTCCTATTTTTCTGTATGTACCTCTTCGTGGTATTCAGCATGGTGTTTAATGACTTACAAGAGCTCTTTGAGTAGCCACAAACTAAACTTTCCTGTCCCAAATGCCGCCTCAGTTTGGGACTGGCCTGCCATGGAAACCTGCTTATAATCATCTATCGACCGAAGATGGTTTTGTAGAACCTCTTTGGAAGGTTCTGGCCATTCTTAAATTCAGAGTACTGATTGATACCTATTACCCATTGGCCCTCTGAAAAAACCCAACTAATTTATATTCCCACCAGCAGTGCATAGTCTTAATTACTCTCCACCACCTAATTCATGAACATTGAGATTTTTCCCTACTTCTTGTTCTTCCCACTTGAATACTTATCACAGTGCTGTGCTGATAACAGGCTCTAAGTTAGAGAGGGAATCCCTCATGTGAATCATGTACAGTTATTCATGGTACAAATATTCCCACAATGACAGAATTCAAGCTACCAACATGTGGTCACTGAACACAGGGTTGGAAAGAGATACTAACAACTGACTCTATGAAATCGGTGCAAGCCAGCTCCAGCACAATGCTGCCTCCTCCGCATGTCTGTGGTTCCTATCTATTGGTGTGAAATGCTGCAAGGAAGCTTTGTGTCAGGCACACTTGGATTTATATCACAGCCTTGCCAACAGCTGGGCTATTGTACGTAATCAAACTCGATGAAGCTCAGTTTCCACATGTCATAAAGTAAGTGTGAGACCAACTTTTAGAGGTAAGAGATTTAAATAAGAATATATGCATGTATATATATATATATATATATATATATATATATATATACATGCATATATATATAAGCATAATGGCATGATGTCTGATAAACAGTCAAAAAATAGTAAATCCCCTCCAGCCCCTACATAATTCAACATGCAGATGTTGTTACTTGCCTGCCTAGATTTCTTCATCTGGCCTGCTAAAATATCCACCTTATACTAACTACTACCTACCCTGTCTCTTTCTCTTTGTTACTTGCAACAGTCCAAATTGCTCATCCTTTATCAGTAGTTGTGCATCCAGTTTCATCAACCCTCACTCTAAAAATATTGATGAGTCAAAGCCTAGAATGCCTTTCCCTTTGGTGTGTGCCCAGTGGCTTCCTCCATACCATATTCCTTCCACTTGAACCCTTATGTTATAGACATCAGCAAACTACAAAAACAGACTTCCAGGTCAAGATGGCGGCTTAACAAGGTGTGCATTTTAGTTTGTCCTCCAGAAACAGTACAGAACAGCTCCTGGGGCCACATCAGTGACAAGACACACAGCGTTCCCCAGTCTGGACCAGTTGGACTGGCTACGAGCCCCCTCAGAACTGTGAGTTCCCAAAGCTGTGGCGGCTGGTGCCCCTCCCCCACCGGCTGCTTCCCAGAGGGGAAAGGAAAGAGATTTTACCAGCAGCAGGGGCTGAGCCCAACCAAATGCCAATTGTGGAATTAATTAACAAGTTCTGACTACTAAAAATAGGCCCTCAGCTTAGGTGAACCTGGTTAAAGTGGAGGTTGCTCATTTTTGCCCTGGTGCCAAGGGGGCAGGGCTGATGGAAAAAGGGGGGAAAAAAAGAAGGAAACAGTTTTTTTGTGGCTGTGTTTCTACAAAGGCTTGACTGCCTTTGGATATAGCGGCAGGACTTCTCAGGCTGCAGCTGCCCCAGGCATAGGCAGAAGTGAGCTCTTTTGGGGGCTTGTCTGGAGACTGTGCCTTCCCCAGCGGAGGGGTGAATTCCAACTCAAGTGGAATCCCTCCCTCAAGGAATTCAGACACCAGGGGTTGGTAATTTGAAGTCATTAAAACCAGCCTACAACCTCTCCTCTGTCTCCACCATGCCCCCAGCAGGGAGAGTCCACCAAAGTTAAAGGTACCGCATCATCTTACGCTGGTGGGACCTGCAGGCAGAGAAGCACAACATACTGGGCAGGATAAGAAAATCAGAGCCCAGAGACTTCACAGGAAAGTCTTTCAACCTGCTGTTTCTCACCCTCAGGGGACGCAAGTGACTCTTTCCTCCTGATAGGAGGCCAGTTTGGTCTGGGAAAATCTGGCTGGGGTCTATAATATCTAAGTAGACCCTCCTAAGGGTGGGGGGGGAAAGGCACCATATAAGCAGGGCAAGAAACAAGAAAACAACAACTGAAAAATTCTTCTCTGTTAAACAAAACTTAAGCCAGAGGTCCAGATAAAGCTGAACTGAATGTCAAAGAACAGATAGACAACAATTCATCCAGCAAGAAAACCCTAGGTAAAAGAAGTGCAAGCAATCTCCAGAATAAACTAATTAAGGTAATTAAATGCCTACACGCCAGCAAAAAATAACAAATCACACTAGGAAAATTGAAGATATGGCCCAGTCAAAGGAGCAAACCAACAATTCAAATGGCACACAGGAGCTGAAACAATTAATTCAGAATATATGAACAGACATGGAAAACCTCATCAAAAACCAAATCAGTGAATTGAGGGAGGATATAAAGAAGGCAAGGAATGAACAAAAAGAAGAAATTGAAAATCTGAAAAAACAAATCACAGAACTTACGGGAATGAAAGGCAAGGTAGAAGAGATGAAAAAAGCAATGGAAACCTACAATGGTAGATTTTGAGAGACAGAACATAAGATTAGTGAACTGGAGGATGGAACATCTGAAATCCAGCAAGAAAAAGAAAATATAGGGAAAAAATGGAAAAATATGAGCAGGGACTCAGGGAATTGAAAGACAATATGAACTGCATGAATATACATATTGTGGGTATCCCAGAAGGAGAAGAGAAAGGAAAAGGAGGAGAAAAGCTAATGGAGGAAATTATCACTGAAAATTTCCCAACTCTTAGGAAAGACTTAAAATTACAGATTCAAGAAGTGCAGCATACCTCAAAGAGAATAGATCCAAATAGACATACTCCAAGACATTTAATAATAAGAATGTTAGAGGTCAAAGAGAAAGAGAAAATCTTGAAAGTAGCAAGAGAAAAGCAATCCATCACGTACCAGGGAAGCCCAATAAGACTATGAGTAGATCTCTCAGCAGAAACCATGAAAGCGAGAAGACAGTGGGATGAAATATTTAAATTATTAAAAGAGAAAAACTGCCAACAAAGAATTCTATATCCAGCAAAATTATCCTTCAAAAATGAGAGAGAAATTAAAACATTTTCAGACAAATAATCACTGAGAGAATTTGTGACCAAGAGACCAGCTCTGCAAGAAATACTAAAGGAAGCACTAGAGACAGATATGAAAAGACAGAAGAGAGAGGTGTGGAGAAGAGTATAGAAAGGAAGACTATGAATAAAGGTAAAAAGAAGGAAAATTAGATATGACATATAAAATCCAGAAGGCTAAATAGTAGAAGAAAGTACTACCCATGCAGTAATAACGCTGAATGTTAATGGATTAAACTCCCCAATCAAAAGACATAGTCTGGCAGAATGGATTTAAAAACAGGACCCATCTATATTCTGTCTCTACTCAAAGGACATGAGGGCAAGGACACAAATGGACATTTACACACCAATGTTTATAGCAGCATTATTTACAATTACCAAGAGCTGGAAGCAGCCAAAATGTCCATCAACAGATGGTTGGCTAAACGAACTGTGGCATTTACATAAGATGGAATATTATGTAGCTGTAAGACAGAATAAAGTTATGAAGTATGTAACAACATGAATGGGTCTTAAGGACATTATGTTGAGTGTGATTAGCCAGAAACAAAAGGACAAATACTGTACGGTCTCACTGATATGAACTGACATTAGTGAATAAACTTGGAATATTTCGTTGGTAACAGAGACCATCAGGAGATAGAAATAGGGTAAGATATTGGGTAATTGGAGCTGAAGGGATACACATTCTGCAACAGGACTGGATATAAAAACTCAGAAATGGACAGCACAATATTACCTAACTGTAATATAATTATGTTAAAACACTGAATGAAGCTGCATATGAGAATGATAGAGGGAGGACAGCTGGGGAATAAATGAAATCACAAAGATAGACGATAAAGATTGAGATGGTATAATCTAAGAATGCCTAGACTGTATAATGATAGTGACTAAACGTACAAATTAAAAAAAATGTTTTTGCATGAGGAAGAACAAAAGAATGTCATTACTGCAGTGTGCTGAAAATAGATGGTAATTAATATTTTAAATTTTCAACTTATGTGTGAGACTAAAGCAAAAAATGTTTATTTGGTACAAATATATACTTTGACTAGTGCATCTCCTAATATAACTTATGTAGATAGTTGGTTGAACACCTTAAGTACATGGAACTTTGTATAGGACATGAGATTTTGTTGGTTTGTCCAGAGTGATGCCCTGATGAATCCCAGAGTGATTTGATCAGTGAGTGGAAAAGTATTTGCAAAGTCCCCTTCAGGGAATGGTGAGAACGGGGGAAAACTCAACTTCCCCACATTGAATTCTTGATATTCTCACAAGCGGTGTGGGCAACGAAAGCTATAGGCTGAGCCCCAGCCTTAGGGGTTGTTCATATGAAACTTAACCCCACAGGGGATAGGTCAAGCCTACTTAAAATTAGGCCTAAGAGTCACCCCCAAGAGAACCTCTTTTGTTGCTCAGATGTGGCCTCTCTCTCCAGCCAACACAGCAAGCAAACTTACCACACTCCCCCTGTCTACATGGGACATGACTCCCAAGGGTGTGGATCTTCCTGACAACATGGGACCAAAATCCCAGAATGAGCTGAGATTCAGCATCAAGGGATTGAGAAAACCTTCTCGACCAAAAGGGGGAAGAGTGAAATGAGACAAAGTGTCAATGGCTGAGAGATTCCAAACAGAGTCGAGAGGGTGCCCTGGTGGTTATTCTTACTCATTAAGTAGATATCACCTTGTTAACCAAGATGTAATGGAGAGGCTGGAGGGAACTGCCTGAAAATGTAGAGCTGTGTTCCAATAGCCATGTTTCTTGATGATAACTGTATAATGATATAGCTTTCACAATGTGACTGTATGATTGTGAAAACCTTGTGTCTGATGCTCCCTTTATCTACCTTGTCAACAGATGAGCAGAACATATGGAATAAAAATAAATAATAGGGGGAACAAATGTTAAAATAAATTTAGTTTGAAAGGCTAGTGATCAATGAAAGGGAGGGGTAAGGGGTATGGTATGTAAAATTTTTTTTCTGTTTTTGTTTTATTTTTCTGTTGTCTTTTTATTTCTTTTTCTGAATTGATGCAAATCTTCTGGGAAATGATCATGATGATGAATATGCAACTACGTGATGATATTATGAATTGCTGAGTGTATGTGTTGGGAATGTTTGTGTTTCTTTCTTGTACTTTTTTTTAATTAAAAAAAAATTTAAAAAAAGAAAACTACAAAAACAAAAATTAAAAAATGGGGTTTGGCCCAATTCACTACATTATTTTTCAGTAATTTTGGTTTATTGATATTTTTGCCAATTTTGATGGTGCTCAGGTATTTGCTTATTAAGTGATGAATGGAAAACATTCCAGTTTATTGTTATAAAAGTAAAAAAGTTGAAGACCCTACTCAATCCAATCAAATGTTTAGATAGAAATAAAACATATTATCCTGTTCTTTCTTTTTTGATAGATAATGGTTACATAATGGTACAGTTTTGAACCAGATATTTCATGATTCCTTGGTATTTGGATAGAATTCAACAACAATAAACTGTTCTGTGTTCCCAAAATGCACAATGCTATCAACCAACTGAATTCCTCACTTTTTCCAGAAACCCAGACAACAAATATTGGGATTCACCACCATAATATATCTTTCCTTAGCATTCAGTTTAGCTAGGCTCACTTTCAGAAAAGAGTTATTAAAATCCATGCCAGTTATAAAACTTTAATTAGACATTCTATGAAGTGTCTCTTTCATTGTAATAGGCAAAAAAGTTTCACCTATGAAAAAATAAGAAATGAAAGATGACAACAACTCATCATACATTTATCCAGTAATTCATTTGATAAATATTTATTAAGCCCCTACTATGTGCCAGAAAATCCCCTCAAGGTCTGGGACACTGCAGAGAATAAACAGACCTATTCATGCCTTCCTAGAGATTATAGTATTGGGAAGAAACTTTTAAAAAATCTCACCAATCAGATTAAATGACAACTGTTGTAAATATTAGAAAGAAGAGAGACTCCTCCAGCCATGTTCCCAACACATGAAAACCTTCCTATGGACACCTGGTGGTCTTAGGGACAAGACACAGATAGAGGAAATCCTGAGAGCAGTGGGTCCCTGAGCCTACACTGAGGCTCCACCGGCTGCCCTGACTCCTGAAATGCCTCCTTTTTTTGAGATCCCTCAATATCCTTATCTTAAATCCTTATTTTGGTTTAAGCTACTCCCAGTTGTGCTCTATCACTGGCCACTTAAAATACTTGTTGAAATCCTCTATAGCCTCCTTCTGCCCAATTTCCAAGATAGTATAATTATTTACTTTCAGAAATAAGATATAAATTTTTTTTTTTTTTTGCATGGGCAGGCAGCGGGAAACAAACCCAGGTCTCCAGCATGGCAGGTGAGAACTCTGCCACTGAGCCAACATGGCCCATCCAGGATATAAACTTTTAAATGGACAATTTTCCTTTCAAATAAATAAAAGAATTATCAACACACAGATGATGATCATTTCAACAGGCATCACCACATGCTGCCCTCACTCCAAGCCTGGTCAGAATCTCTTTTCTCTACACCAAAGGGGAATCTACGGTCCAAACACTTGCAAACAAAAGGACCCCAGACTGGCCTCCACTGACACTTCATTTGTGGGTAAAGATACTGGGGATGAGTTGTTAATGCAGAGTCTCAGATGATGAACAAAGGGGGTTCCGGGCCTCAGTCTCCTGGAGAAACTTTCCCCAGGTGGCCGCTTTGCTATTCAACCAGGAGCTGTGGGTAGAGGCTGGATAGGATAAGAGGAACCTGATCATTGGATCTCTCCAGTGGTCAGGAGGAGGGTTAAGCCAATCTCTGCATATCCACAATCATAGAAAGATTTCCGCTTGTTTCCGCTCTTTAAAAGTAATTTGGATTTATCTTTATCTAAGTTTGACTGCTGTTCTTCAACTGATGCTACATTTGCTCTTACTGAAGTTCGATAAAATTATAACTCACAAAGCAATGCTTTTCCAATATATACTAATGCATTATTTCTACTTCATAGGACCCAATAGAATTAGAATAATCATGGTATTTTGGCTGAAATAAAAAGCCCAGTTCTACTTAAATCATAATTAAAGTTTGATCTGACCACATGGAGATATTTCGAACAATAAAGACCATTTCTATATGCTATGAACAGCATATCTAAATACAAATCTATAAAAGTAACAATATTTACATTTTGATTGGCTTTAAAAACAAACAAAATATTGACAATGACAACAGCCACATCCCTAGATAAATTTAGTAATATTTTTATTATTTTAGCACTAAATTCATTGATTAATTTAGGGGGTTAACATTTTGCAAACATGTATGTCTTGTTTTGGAATTTCTTTTTATCTTCCGTTATTTTGTTTGGGAAAGTCTTTGCTGTTTCAAATTTCTAAATTTTCTGCAGTCTAAATAAATGTTTCCCTTTATAACCAAAAAGAAAATGATTATGTGGAAGCAGAAAAGGAGGAGAAATTCATAGCATCCCTATATGTATAAATCTGAGAAGTTATATTTTGTGTGTATGTCATTGAGAATCTAGAAAGATTCATAATCAAATGTGAGCTGTGCTCATCTCTCAATGTTAGAATGTTAATTGTCACTATTGGTTTATTTAAATTTATTTCCTAAAGCATCTACAATTAAATAACATAAAAATCTTCATGTGCAGCTGTTTTATTAAAACCTTTCTTTTTTCTATTTCCCTTAGTATTTATACTGTAAACTGAATTTTCGAATGATGACAGTGACAGGTGAAAGAAGATCAAGAAAATATACCAAACAATGCTCACATATTTTGGAATGTGTGAGACAAAGTTTTCAAGTGTTTTCTTGGTGAGTCTAAATATATCTCATATGCTAGACTGAGGCTAAGATCTGCGGAACTGCTACATGTGATAATGTCACCAGACTCGTGCCTTTTTTTCTGGCACTCATTAAATTGTTGCTGTTTTTTTAATCAAAAGGGACAAAACAATTTGGCCTGTTGAAGCTACATCTATGCAGAATTTTTTGCAGACACCAGCTCTGGAAAAGGGTGGAAGTCAAGTTAAACACCAGGTTCATGACGATAATCAACCAGGGCTTAAATTAACCACACACCTTATGACCATAGATCATTTTTAATGAAAATAAATAATGCAAATGACACATATGCTTCATTTAGCTGAGCTTGGTAATCGAAGGAGTTCTACAAATGTGAAATATTTCAATAACTGGGGTGTGGACTTTTTAACAGCAAAATTTGTATTACTGTAACTATTTTGAATGTGCTTCGTGAATATTTTACATGCTTTCCTGCCTCTTTATTCCAATTCATAATAATAAACATAATTTTAATTTATCATGAAGACAGAGTAGCAGCATTACGAGTAGAAATTTTACAGTATATATTAAAATAATGTTGATATTCATAGTTGTAGTATAAATGTAAATGCCTTAAAAAAACATGTCCCCAAACAATTGCACTGCTTTATAAATTCTTATATCTGTTTTTTTTCCTCTATCTATTCTTTTCCTTGCTGGACTTTCAACAGTTCTGTTTCTAGCTACCACATCTTAATTTGCTGCTTCTAATCTGCTAGGGACTAAGCAAAACAAGATCTAAAAAATCTTTAGAAATTAAATATAGTGTAACTGCATCAAATTTACCTTCTATGAATTCAACTATGTGCTCACACTGAGATAGGAGGCTCTGGCTTTCTCTTGCATGAGCAGGTCTCTATATCCTTGCTCCTGGGCCACGTTTAGTATTATTATCACATATGCTGAGAGTGATACACATTTTAAAAAGTCACAATAAAATGTTACTATAATCTAAAATGTGATTCCTAAGTATAAACTAACAACTTCATCTGCTGCTCAACCAAATCAAAAGCACATAAACGTTAGAAGTAAAACCAGTCATAAATAATTTATATAGAGAGGGATTTTAATGAATTTATTAGCCAACAATTGTTATGTAGCAATCACAAAACTTGAAAAGCAAAGCACAATGAGCATTTATTTTGCATATGTCTTGGGGTTAGCTGATCTAAAATTGGCTCATAAGTGTGGCTCTAAGCTACAGGTCAATTAATAACAGTTCCACAAGTGTCTCAGCCTCTGTAGACCAACAGGTTAGCTGGGTCTTGTTCTTCTCATGGAAATGAGGATGAGGCATGAAAGCAAGCAGAAAACAGGCAATGTCTCATAAAGCACAGATTCTAAACTGGCGCAACGTCACTTCCACCCACTCTGTGGTGAACAAATCAACGCACATGGCTAAATCAAGTCACATGGCTAAGACCCAAGTCAAGGAATGAAGGAGTCACCTGCCTCTGGTGAGAGGCTCTGCATGGTCCCAAGGCAAAGACATGGAAACGGGGAGGGATGAAGAACTGGGACCACTCATTCAATCTTCCCCAAAGGGTTACTGCACCTATTTACCGTATATATGAGATACCCTCAGGCTTAACCGCTTCACCGTAAACTGAAATTGATTTACCTTTCTTCTCTGTACCTGGAACAACAGATACATTTTATATTAATTAGGGTTTCCCTGGTCTTAGCCAAGCACAATCCTTCCCTGTTAAGTTCTTCCAAAATTCAGGATGTTCAGCTAAAACCACATATACTACCAAGCAGTTCAACTGTGTATATTAAAAATTATTTTTAAAAACCATATAGCACTTATGTCCCTGGTTATTCTGCTTATGTTCACTTATTTAATCCTTGCAACAACCCTGTGAGATAGTTGCTAATATTATTTCCATTCTACCGATAAGAAATTGAGATGCAGAAAATTCAGCTATCATATCACAGATATTAAAAATTCTAAAGCACTAATGTTAGAAGTTAAGACCAATATGAATCACACTCAGCTGAACTGTCGTACAATGAGTGTGCACATATTATTCAAATAAACTCAAATAGGACCACCTACCTATTCTTACATAAGGACTTTTACAATATTTTCTTATCAGCAGTACCTTTTTCCACGTTGCCTTTATCACTACCGCCCCCTCCACTTTTATTTTCTATTAGTCTCTTTATTGTGTATTATGGGACACAACCCAGACTCCATAGTCTGGATTGCTGGAGTTGGTTGACCTGCCCTCAAACCCTAGAAGGTTCATTTTATATTTCTCAGACTTTGTCTGAGAAAGCAGCAATTGTTTTTTACCAGTAAAAGAGGAAAGTTTCAGTGAGGTAGAAGTCTGCATTTTGGACTTCAGATGAGGCTACCATCAGACAATAAGATGATCCTTGGTATTGGCTGAAATAAATGTAAGCGCCCAGGCAATCCAGATCCAGGCGGGAAAGAAAACCAAATGCCAATTTACTTTCCAAACAATAGAAGAGGAGATGCGAGGGTAGTTCAGTGGTAGAATTCTCACCTGCCATGCAGGAGACCCAGGTTCGAGTCCTGGTCCATGCACTTCCCAAAAAACAAAGAAACAAACAAAAAATTTAACAAATGGTGCTGCAATAATGGGATACTCAATGGAAAAAGAATGTAATGTGACCCTGCTATACAGCATACAAAGAAAAAAAAAACAGTGTACCTCAGCCTACATCAAATTCTTCTCTGAGAGGATGAAGGCAAACTCAGAGAAACTCTATTTTTTGCTTTCTACTTAAATCTTTGCTTATAAAGAAGTCTTATAATCAGGGGCAAGTTTCCACTTTAAATAATAAATTATTGGGAAAACAGCTTGGTGAATTTCATATCCCAGGTCCTTCAAAGATCAAATAGAAATATAAATACCCATTCTTCCTATGACTCTTGGTGTGGTTAAATGTAAATATTGACATGATTTATTGTCTCAAAAACCTAGTCAAAAGCAAGGTTCTATCA
>PVIY010012661.1:30486-61404 GCA_004026745.1 Myrmecophaga tridactyla
GGACATTTCATAGGATTAGGTCATGATCACGTCAGCTGCATCCACAGCTGATTCCATTTGTAATCAGCCAAAGGGGAGTGTCTTCTGCAATTAGTGATGCTAAATCTAATCATGGGAAGCCTTTTAAGGAGAACTCAGAGGAGACAGGTCCCATTCCTGCTTCGGCTGGTGAGCCTCTCCTGTGGAGTTCATCCAGACCGTCCATCGGAGTCGTCGGCTTCGCAGCTTGCCCTGTGGATTTTGGACTCTGTGTTCCTGCGGTCACGTGAGACACTTTTATAAATTTTATATTTGCAAGTGTTCCCTGTTGATTCTGTTTCCCTAGACAACCCTAACTAATACAATCATTATAAATTATTGTATTACCTCCCTGATACATTGCAGAGGAGAACCATATTTCATCCACTGTTTAATGTTTTCTTTTAAATGTATATTGGAAAATAAACTTTGTATATACATTGGGGGTATATATAATAAAAAAATCCATTTTAATGAAAAGAAAGTAAAATAGTTGAAGTATACTGAAATTCATAATAAAAATTAAGAAGGTAAATTCATTGTAGCTCACAGCATGATACAAAACACAGAATTAAATAGTGCTTTCTTTGCAGCTAAAGAACATTGTAAATCTAAATTCTCTGTTCAAATTAAATATCTTTAAACAGTTAATTAGGACAATCTGTTGATTCTTGGTTTGTCTCCAATGTATTTTCTTTCTACTTTTTGATTCCAAAGCAAACAAACCATTCATTTCCATTAGAATACAATCTGAAAGATATGAATTAGCAACCAGCGTTAGTAGTTATACATTTTAATAGGAGCAATGTGGAAGAATTTATGTCACAGTTAATAACTACAAGAAAATGATATTATTGTTTGGCCAACCCTTGGCTCTTTTTCAGCTCACCTTGCTAAGTATTTTGCTTACCTTGATAGAGATCTCTAGAATGTACTAATATTTTGTTTTGCTCTGATGTAATTAAAACTTGCACTGAAATAATATTCAGATAAAAAAGAACAAATAGAGGTACAAATAATAAAGAAACGCAAATATTTCAATACACTTGTAATATGAACTAAAAGGCAGGAGTTGGGGAAAGATATGTAAGGGAGATAAGATGAAAACGCTATCAAACGCCAAGGGATACTGGAACCCAGTCCACTGACCTAAAGGAAGATTCCAGTGTTGAATCTAGGTTAAAGGGACAAAAGGACTTCAGCTTAGAAGAGTATAACAATGGCCAAAATACTTCCCCCTCTTCTAATGAACTGCTCTGATTTGTGTTTGACTCTAAATAAGAAAAGGTGCCACCCACTCCCCATGACTGTGATGGAATTTCCCATCAATTTGACTATCTGGAGTCAAAAAGTCATAAAAGAAAAAAGGAGTCAGAAAGAACATAAAGTATTGTGACATTTATTGTACATCGGAGCTTCTGGGGTAAAATTCATACATTTATCTATGCTTTCAATTATTTGTAAAGCCCTGATTTTCCATTCCCTGTTGCAATCTTGAACTGAAGAAGGAATGTAAATGGAATGCACTGTGGCTAATAGATCCGAGAACTTTATTTATTAATTGTATGAGTCTTGAGGATTTTTCACAGTCTGTATTCAAGGTGCTTGACTGTTCCCCACCACTTGTGTAAAGCAGGAGGCAGCTAGACTGAAGGGATAAAGCAGTAGATATCCATGAATCTGTGTATTCTCTAAGGTCTTGAGATATAGATTCTTAAATATGAAAGATCTGATATAAACTTAAATATGGAGAAACGTTGTTTGAAAATTCCTGAGGCACTGAAAAGAAAGTGTTGGTTCTCTTCACAAGAATGAATGCCCCAAGGCTACCACATTTTCGATTTCAAAAAGAGAAAGCCGTCAAGCTACCTGGCGCGATCAGTTGTCTCACTGCATATTTGGAACAGAAACCAAGCTAATCAACACTGCCCAATTTACCAAGTTGGAGAGAAGAGTAAAAGCTACCTTGAATGGAGTCCGAATTGCAGACTATGTAGAATTTGCATGGACAATTTTTATTTTGATAATTAAGCAAAATGTATTATTACAGGATCAAGTGTAATTCTTTGATATAATTGAAAAATAGATTGAGTTCAAGTCAATTCATGTAAAATCAAAATACTATAAAAATAGACAAAATTATAGAATTTGGATAACATAGTCTCTTTTTTTCTACCTAGAAGCCTATTTACAATGGAATTGTAGGAAATTTTTTCTTTAGCCTTCTTTATTAGAATAATCAAAGTCCTCCCTGAGAAAAGAAAAGGCTTTAATTCAACAATACTCCTAATAATATTATTATTGGATCAGATGGTCATCAGGTTATTATTTATTTTCCCTTCCATTTGACCAGTCACTTGAGACTTATAAGTTTTCTTAACTTTCTATTTCAGAAAATTGTTATTTATACTGTTAGACATGACATGTACTTCCAAGTAGCATACACTGGAAAGAATATAAGACTTGAAATAACAGACAGGTGGATTCAAATCTCAGCTGTCTGATAAAGATGATAAAATCTTGGATAAGTTATCTAACAAGAATTTCAACTTCACATTTTTAAAATGCCTCATGTAATCTTTCCTAGCTATTCCAACTCACTAGTCTTCCTACAGATGTAATCTCTATTTTGCTTTCTCTCCTTCCATATTAGGATTTTATCTAACTTGAATCTTCAAATACACTCATATTGGCCTTCTTTTCAATGTTCCTTTCTCCCAAGCCTGTTCAAAATTTTACTACAAAATTAACCTTTCTTCCTACCCTTATGACCTTCTAATCCCTTTATTAGTACCTGCTGAGATCCACCTGACAGTCACAGTTTCTCATTTTCACCTTCAAGGCCTTACACTAGCCAGCAATTTGTCCTTTATTATGAGTATCTATCTGGACCACCTGCTCAACTTAACTTACCTCTTTAAATATGATCTTTATTTCCTTAACTCATATGTCTATGCTGTGCTGAATGGCTTAGCATAACTGATGTTTTGTAGTCTTTGGAACTTCCTTCCTACCTCTTTTAAAGTTATGTCCTCTCACTTAAAAAAGAAAGGTAGGGAAAAGAAAAGGAAAGAAAGATAAAGAATCGAGAGGAAAGAAAAGTAAAAAGCCTAAATGACAATAACATTAAAATCTTAAAATAGCAAATAAAGATTTTTCTTTCTGAGAGTTAACCACATATTTATATCTTTTCCATTATAAATCAGTTAGCTACTTAATTTTATTTACTGCTACTTAATTTAATTTTATTCTGTTTAGAGGCATGCTTTCTGAATGAATGACATGCTGAACAAGCTTTATCCTAAATCTCAGTGTTTTTGTTTCTGTTTTTTAACATATGGACCATTTGCTATCTCAGAGATTAGAGCTATTTATTTTCAACTCTTAAAAATTGTATTAAATAAATGAATGATGCATTAGCCAAATCAGACTCTATTTAGTTCTTGATGTAGCTAAAATCAGCATCATAATTTGAGATCAGCAGGGCCTGTTCACAACTGTTGTAATAGATTTGTAATTTTTATTCATTTTTCCTTTATTTATATTGAATACTAGTTTTCCCCATTTTGGTAACTTTTTTATTTTGGAATAATTTCAAACTTGCAGGACAGTTGCAAAAATAATACCACAAATCCCATTCAGAAATTCTCAATGTATTCCTATACTCCCAGATACCCAGATCCGTTATTTTTAATGTTTTACGATCTTTGTTGTGTCATTCTTTCTTTCCATATTTCTATCCACTTTTCAAACTAGTTACCTATCTAGCTACCTATCTATTCTATACAATTGAGAGCAAGATGCACACAACATAATTCTTAACACATAGTACTTCTATGTATATTTCTTATAAACAAGGATACCCATTTATATAATCATTTTAAGTGCAATTATCAAGTTGCAGAAATTAAACATTGATGTAAAGCTTAGGTTCTATACCCCATTTTTTATGTCACCAGAAGTACCTTTTTTGTCTTTTCTCTTCCATTCTAGGTCCCATGCAGTATCATGTATTGCATTTAATTATCAGTATCCCTTTAATTTATCTCTTTCATTTTTTAATTGTGGAAGCATAGGTACAACATAATTCTCTCCATCCCTATCCTTCCCAAATGTACCATTTAGTGGAATCTATCACATTCACAGTGTTGCAGTCCCCTAACCATCATTCATTACCAAAATTTCCCCTTCACCTAAAACAGAAACCCTACACTCATTTCTGCATTAACTCCTTGTGCTGGTTTGAAAGGATGCATGTCCCCAAGAAAAGCCATGTTTTAATCAAAATTCCATTTCATAAAGATAGAATAATCCCTATTCAATACTGTATGTTTGAAACTGTAATCAGATCATCTCCCTGGAGATGTGATTTAATCAAGTGTGGTTGTTAAACTGGATTAGGTGATGAGATGTTTCCACCCATTTGGGTGGGTCTTGATAAGTTTCTGGAGTCCAATAAAAGAGGAAACATTTTGGAGAATGAGAGATTCAGAGAGAGCAGAGCAGAATGACATAGCCATGAGAAGCAGAGTAGTTTCTGAAGTCCTATAAAAGAGGAAACATTTTGGAGAATGAAAGAGATTCAAAAAGAGCAGAGAATGCCGCAGCACCACGAAGCAAAGAGTCCACAAGCCGGCAACCTTTGGAGATGAGAAGGAAAACTCCTCCCAGGGAACTTCATGAAACCAGAAGCCAGGAGAGAAAGCTAGCAGATGAGGCCATGTTTGCCATGTGCCCTTCCAGCTGAGAGAGAAGCTCTGACTGTGTTTGCCATGTGCCTTCTCACTTGAGAGAAAGATACCCTGAACTTCATCGGCCTTCTTGAACCAAGGTATCTTTCCCTGGATGCCTGGGGATATTTCTGTAGACTTGTTTAATTGGGACATTTTCTTGGCCTTAGAACTGGAAACTAGCAACTTCTTAAATTCCCCTTTTAAAAAGCCATTCCATTTCTAGTATATTGCATTCTGGCAGCTAGCAAACTAGAACACTCCTCATTGCCTTTTTTAATGCAATTTTTTTGAGATATATTCATATATTATATAATCATCCAAAGTGTACAATCAGTCGTTCACAGTATCATCATATAAGTGCATACATCACTACCACAATTTTTGAACATTTTCATTACTCAAAAAAATACATATAAGAATAACAATAAAAATGAAAATGAAAAAATTCCCAAAACATCTCATACCCCTTAACCACCATTTATTTATTTATTATCCCTAATATTTTGTTCATCTGTCCATATACTGGTTAAACGTCCATCACAAGATTTTCACAATCATGGGTTCACACTGTAAAATTTATATAGTAATAAAATCATCCCCAAGAATCAAGCCTAATGGAATACAGCTATTAGCTATTCTAATACACTTAAAACTATAAAAGTATATCTATATAATGCATAAGAATAGTCTCCAGAATGAACTTTTGCCTCTATTTGAAATCTCTCAGCCACTGAAACTTTTGTTTTTCATTTCTCTGCCCCTTTTGGTCAGGAAGGCTTTCTAAATCACACAAGGTCAAGACCAAGTTCATTCCTGGGAGTCACGTCCCACATTACAGGGAGATTTACAACCCTGGGAATCATGTCCCACATAAAGGTGAAGCAGTGGGTTTACTTTCCAAGTTGGCTTCAAGAGTGGGTTTACTTGCCAAGTTGCCAAGTTGGCTTCAAGAGTGAGGCTGAATCTGAGCAACAAAAGAGGTTCACTGGGGGTGACTATAAGGCATAATTATAAGTCGGCTTAGTTTCTTCCCTGCAGGAATAAGTTTCACAAGAACAAGCCCCAAGATTGAGGAGACGGCCTTTAAATTAGTAATCCCTAGGGCTCACAAGACTATCAGAAATCCCCCAGGTGGGGAAGTTTAATACTTCCACATTTCACACCAGTCGTCCATGTAATTATAGTGTTCGGAAAAACTAACCATATGACTTAAATTAGATAGTGTGCCACAGGAAATATAAATTTTGCACCAAATAAACATTTCTTCCTTTGCACCAAATAAACATCTAACTTCCCACAAGAGTTAAAATTTTAAAACATAGTCAATATCACCCTTTATACTTTAATCTCATTTGCCTTAGTGTTAGCCAGATCTGTTCCACTCATATCTCTAAGTCTAATCTCTTTTTCACCTCTTTAAACAATTGCTGTGTGGAGTAATGCTGACTTTCAGAGCTTCAGAACTCTAGCTCTGACTCTGAGGTGTCACAGAGATCCCAAAGGTCCACAGACTGAACAGGTTATGCATGAAGAGCTCAGTATCTCAGAATTTAGAAACAGCAATTACAACTCAGGAATAGATATGACTGCTGTAAGGGCTTACAATCTAGTAACCTTTACAATAAAGCTTCCCTGATAACCTATGCTCTTGGGTTCAATTCTCAGAATTTGCACATTATAGTTAGTCCATATTAGTGAGGCGTTATAATGTTTATCTTTTCTTTTCTGACTTATTTCAACCAACATCCTGTCCTCAAGGTCCATTCACCTAGTTACGTGCCTCACAATTTCATTCCACTGTATGAATATTCCACTCAATATTCCACTGTATGTATAGACTATAGCTCACCCTTCCTTTTATCAGTCAATATACCCTTAGGCCAAGTCTATCCATAGCAAATTATGAATACTGCCACATAAACACCAGTGTGCAAATGTCCATTCATGCTCCTGCTTTCAGTTCCTCCAAGAGTAAACCTAATAACAGGGTTGAGGATCATACAGCAATCCTATAATTAGCTTCAAGTGGAACCACCACGCTGCACTCCAGGTGGGCTGCTCCATTCTACTTCTCTACCAGCAGTGAATAGGGAACAGTACATTTCCTCTCTCTACATTTTCTCCAGCACTTGGATTATACTGTTTATTTTTAAACAGTTTTATTCACACACCATATAATCCATCCTAAGTAAACAATCAATGATTCCCTGTATAATCACTTAGTTATGCATTCACCACCACAATTGATATGAGGACATTTCTGTTTCTTTCACAAAGAAAGAGGAAGATTAAGGAAAAAACTGAAAAAAAAATTTAAATTAAAAAATCAAAATAAAATAAAATAAAAAGAAGAAACACCAACACCAAGAATCCCATACCCCTCCATTATATATCTTTCTTACTGACATTTAGCTTTGGTATATTGCTTTTGTTACATTTACTGGAAGCTCATTACAATGTTTACTGTTAACTATGGGCTCTAATTTACATTGATTGCATTTTTTTCCATTTATCATCCCATTTTTAATGCCTTGCAATGTTGAAATTTATTTGTTCTCCCTCATGTAAAAGTGTTCCTACATTTGTACATTTAATCACCATCATTGACCACTCTAGATTTTACTAAGAAATGCAGTCCTAATCTTTATCTTCTGTTTTTTCTTGTGGTTTTCATACATGTCCCTATCATTCCTTTTTCAACTATATTCACACTCGTCTTTGTTCAGTGGCCTTACAATAATGTGTACCATCAGATAATATTGTGCTATTCATTTTTGGATCTATACAATCAATCCTGTTGAACATTTTATACTACTTCAATATCAAATACCCAATCTTTACCCTCTTTCTACCTCCTGAAAGCCTATGTTCTTAACTTTAACTCTCGAAGTTCTTTTATTATTGTTATTTCATATTAGTGAGACCGTGTGATATTTGTCGTTTTGTTTCTTGCTAATTTCACTCAGCATAACGTTCTGAAAGTTGATCCGCATCATTGCATGCCTCATGAATTCATTCTGTCTTACCTGTGCGTGATATTCCACCATATGTGTATACCACCGTTTTTTTATCCACTCACCTGTTGATGCACATTTGGGCTATTGCAATCCCTTGGCAATCATGAATAGTGCCACTATAAACATTGGTGTGCAAATGTCCATCCATGTTCTTGCCTTCAGTTCCTCTGAACACACACCTAGTAATGAGATTGCTGGATTATATTGTAATTCTGTACTTAGCTTCCTGAGGAATGCCAAACTGCCTCCCACAGTGGTTACACCATTCTATATTCCCACCAACAGTGAATAAGTATACCTCTTTCCCCACGTCCTCTCTAAAACTTGTAATTTTTTTTTATAATGGCCATTCTAGCAGGTATGAGATGATATCTCACTGTATTTTTTGTTTTACTTTGTTTTCTCACTGTGGTTTTGATTTGCATTTCCCTAACAGTCATCTTTTCATATGTTTTTGAGCCATTTGTACTTCCTCTTTGAAAAAGTGTCTGTCCATGTCTTTTGCCCATTTTTTAATTAGGTTGTTTGACTTTTTTGTTGTTGAAGTGTAGGAGATCTTCATATATTCTGGATATTAAACCCTTATCTGATATATGATTTCCATATATTGTCTCCTATTTCATAGGCTGCTTTTTTACTTCTCTGACAAAGACCTTTGTGTACAAAAGTGCTCAATTTTGAGGAGATCCCATTTGTCTATTTCTTCTTTCATTGCTTGTGCTTTGGGTGCAAGGTCTGGGAAACCACCTCCTATCACAAGATCTTTAAGATAGTTCACTACGTTTTATTTTTTTTAAGTTTTATGTTCCTACTGTAATGTTTAGGTCTTTGATCCTTTTTGAGTTAATTATTGTCTAAGGTGTAAAATAGGGTGCTCTTTCATTTTTTGGATATGGATGTCCAGTTTTCCAAACACCATTTATTGAAGAGGCTTATATCAGTTTGTGCTATTACGTACTCCAGAAAAGCCTTTTATTTAATCTTGATCCTATCTTATTGGGGCAGCCATTTCTGTTAATACTGATTCTATATTGTAGGTGGAAATTTTTTATTATATTATCTCCATGGGGATGTAACATGCCAAACTGTGGGTGTGACCTTTTGATTAGATGGAGATATGACTCCTCCCATTACAAGTGGGTCTTGATTAGTTTACTGGAGTCCTTTAAAAGAGGAAACATTTTGGAAAGAGAGCTTACAGCTGAAAGAGAGAGTAGGTCCAGATGCTTGGAGAGCAGTTGCTTCAGAGCTAACAAAGGGAGCAGATATAGATGCCTGGAAACAGGTCCTTCAGAGAACCCAGACACAAATGTTTGGAGAGGCTTGAAGCCCAGCAGATGTTGCTGTGTGCCTTCCCATGAGAAGTTAAGCAAGCCATAGCCTGAAGAGAGCCAAGGGAAGCCAAGAGATGAGTCATCCCTGGAGAGGCAAAGTGAGAGACCCCCACAGGAACAGAGGCTGAAGACAACAGAACCCAGGAGCAAAGGACCAAAAGATGACAGCCATGTGCCTTCCCAGCTGACAGAGGTGAAATTTAGGTTTGGAACAAAATAATACCACAAATCCCAAAATTTAAGTTTGGAACAAGATAAACCTCTTTTTCCTTTGGTCTCACACAGTAGATGAAGTTCCAAAATACAGACAATATCATCCTTTACCCTGTATTCTGATTTACCTTAGTCCCAACCAGATTGGTTTCATTGTCAACTCTAATTGAAATCTCATCTCTTTTTTGGTTTCATTAACAGTTGCTCTATGTAGGAATGCTGACTTCAGAGTTTCAGAATTCCATTTCTGAGTCTTAGGTGACACACACATATCCAAAGTTCCAGGAAAGTACCTGGTTATACCCATATAGCACAACATGTCAGAATTTATAAGTAACCTTTAAGGCTCAGGAATAAATGTGACTGCTGAAAGAACTTACAATCTAGCCCCACTTTTCTTATAAGTATTTTCTAAAAGAGCCCTTACAATATTTGTTCTTTTGTTTCTAGCTTATTCTACTCAACACAATGTCCTGATGGTTATTCAACTCATTGCATGACTCATGACTTCATTCCTTTCTGTAGCAGCACAGTGTTCCGTCATATGTGTTCAGCATAGCTCATGTTTCTGCTTCTCAGTCACTGTACCACTTGGCCACCTCCATTCATTTGGTATCATTATAATGTTATCATAAATGCCAATGTGCAAATGTGTATTTTAGTTCCCACTTTCAGTACTCGCATCCATAAATTTTGATATGTTGTGTTTTAATTTTCACTTGCCTCAAGATATTTACTGATTTCTCCTCTAATTTCTTCCTTGACCCTGTGCTTGTTTAAGAGTGTGTGGTTTGCCTCCATATATTTGTGAATGTTCTGACCTTCATCCTGTTAATATTCCATTATATTCTGAGAAAGTGTTTTGTATAATTTCAATCTTCTTAAATTTATTGAGAATTGCTTTGTGATCCAACATGTAATCTATCCTGGGTAATGATCCATTAGCACTTGAGAAAAATGTTTATTTTGCTGTTGCAGGGGTATAACGTTTCCTTATTGGTTCCCTGTTTAGATTCTATACATTGATGAGAGAGGTTTATTGAATTCTCCAACTATTATTGTGTCTACTTCTTTCAGTTTTGTCAGTGCGTGCCTTGTGTATTTTTGGGCACTCTGGCTTGGGGCATAATATTTATGATTGTGATGTCTTCTTGATGAATTGTCCCTTTTATTTATACATGGTGTCTTCCTATATCTTTTAATTGTTTTACATTTGAAGTCTAATTTGTCAGATATTAGTATAGCTACCCATGCTCTTTTCTTGTTATTATTTGCATGAAATATCTTTTTCCAGCTTTTCACTTTCAACGTATTTTTTGTCCTTGTATCTAAAGTGAGTCTCCTAGTGACAGCATATAGATAGGTCCTGGTTATTAATCCATTCTGCCAGTCTATGTCTTTAGATTGGGGAGTTTAATTCATTAACATTTACTATTATTAATATAAAGGCAGTACTTTCTCCTACCATTTTGTCTTTTGAATTTTATATATCATATCTTATGCCTCTCTCTCTCTCTTTACCTTCCTGATATTCTTCATTTCTACCATCTTTTCCAAACCTCTCTCTGTCATTTCTTTATCTTCCCAGAGTGTTCCTTTTCATATTCCTTGTAGAGCAGGTCTCTTGTTCACTAACTCTTTCAGTGCTTGTTTGTCTAAGAATATTTTAAACTCTCCTTAATTTCTGAAGGACAGTTCTCCCAGATACAGAATTCTTGGCTTGAAGTTTTTTTCTCTCTCATATTTTATATGTGTCATAACACTACCTTTTTGCCTCAATGGTTTCAGCTGAAAAGCCCACACATAGTCTTATCAAGCATCCTTTATATGTGATGGATCACCTTTCTCTTTGCTACTTTCAGAATTCTCTCTTTGACTTTGAAATTTGACAATCTGTTAGTGTCTTAGAGTAGGTCTATTCAGATATATTCTGTTTGGGGTATAATATGTTTCTTGGATCTGTAATTTTATGTCTTTCATAAGAGATGGGTGATTTTCAGTGATTATTTCCTTTGTTATTCTTTCTGCCCCTTTTTCTTTCTTTTCTCCTTATGGGACACCCATAACACATATATTTGTGTGCTTCATGATGTCATTCAATTCCCTGAGCCTCTGCTAATATTTTTCCAATCTTCACCTTATCTCTTCTTTTCTGGGTAGGATTTCAGATGTCCTATCCTCTAGTTCACTAATCTTTTCTTCTGCCTCTTCAAATCTGCTATTGTAGGTCTCCATTGTGATTTTCACCTCTTCTATTGTGCCTTTCATTACCAAAGTTCTGCCATTTGGTTTTGCACACTTTCAAGTTTTTTCTTTACGTTCACTCAATGTCTTCTTTATATCCTTCATCTCTTTTGCCATATCTTCCCTCAATTCACTGATTTCATTTTTGATGTGATTTTGTAAGAACATCCTTAATTCATTGTTAGAACTCCTCTATCTTTGAAATATTAGTTTGTTCCTCTTACTCGACCATATCTTCATTTTTCCTAGTATGACTCATGATCTTATGCTTGTGTCTAGGTATGTATTTCCTTTACTGGTTTATTCTGGAGGTTTTTTGCAATGTTTTACCTAGGGTTTTCTTGTTGGTTGGGTTTGTTCTCTATCTGGTTATTTTGCTCGTTTGTTTGTTTCTTGGTGTTCAATTCAAGTTATTCTATACCTCTAGCATAGTTTCTGTTTAACTGATGAGAATTTTTCAGCTCTTGCTTTTCTGGTTCTTGCCCTGTCTATATGGAACTTTTTTTCTAAGGGGAATGTCCCCAGATATGATTAATCCCAATCATATTTTCTGCAAGCAGACAGGCCCACATCTCAGAGGGAGGGTGTAATCACTGTTAACATTTCCATGAGGGTGAGACATAGCAGGTTGTCAGACTTGCTGTGAAGCCTCTAGACTCTGTGTTTTTCCTATCCTTCCCAGCAGGTAGTGCTTGTCAGCCTGACGCTCCCCATTGGCATAAAGTAGTGTGGTGCTTGAATTCTAAGCAGACCCTGTACCTGCCAAGGGCACGGTTGAGACAGAGGCAGGCTTAGGGCTTAACCCCTGGGGTATGAATTCTCTGATGGAGCACTGCCACTTGAGCTGGGCCCTGCCCCTCCCCTTTCTTGGTGAAGTATCTCCTTCACTTGACTGGCTACTTTAATGCTCAGACCTATTTTAATTCCACTCTTGCCTGGATCAGGGATGACAATTGAAAATGCCTGTGGTGCTCTCTAATGAACTACTTAGAACAGTTTTTGGTATTTTTAAAAGGTAAAAAAAATCTCTTTTCAGAGCCAGTCTCCAGCCCCCAGCTTTGACTATGAAGAGCCAGAATTGGTAGCCAGCTATGTGTCCCGTTTTCTTAGTGCACAACCCTTTTCCAGTATTTTGAGCTCAGCTGACTCCAAAAATGTCTTTTTTTTTTTTTTGGTCAGCCTCACCTCTTCAGAGAGAGACCTCAGGATTCCTTTCCTGCTTACTCTAAGTTTATCTGCGCTTGGATCTTGAATTCAGCAGTCTAAATTTGTTAATTAAAACTGCAATTGGAGCTTGGTTGAGCTACCTTATTTGCTCCGAGTAGAGACAATTTAAAGATATGCCCTTTAGGGAATTATCTCCTTCACCTGACTAGTTACTTTGTCTCTCAGACATACATTGATTCCAGCCTTGCTGGGGCAGTGCTGAAGCCTGAGGAGGTGAGCGGTTTTGTCTAATGATCTGTTACAAAGAAAAAGGGGGGAGAGAAAAATATCCTTTTCAGTGCTGGATCCCAGACCCCTAGGTTTGCCAATAAAGTGCCAGAGTTTATACCTGGCTCTATCTGTCCTTTTTTTATAGCATTTTTTTGTTTTGTTTTGTTTTCTGCATGGGCAGTCACCAGGAATCAAACCCAGGTCTCCGGCATGGCAGCCAGAACTCTGACTGCTAAGCCACATGGCCCACCTTTTTTATAGTATTTTGATCTTGTCCCACTCAGAAAGTCACTGGTTTTCTTTTTTCCATCAGCCCCAGCCCCTCTTTGCCTGGGTAAAACCTCTGGATTCCTATCCTACTTGCTCCAGGTTTATCTGTTCTAGGAACTTGTATTCAGCAGTCCAAATTTGTTAATTAATTCCCCAATTGGAGTTTGGTTGAGCTACCTTTCTTGCTCCTAGAAAAGAGGGCTTCTTTTTCCCTTGGGGAACCAATTCCAAGATAGCCTGCATGCCAATGGGGTTAGGGCACCAGAGTCCACATCTTAGGAGACTTACAGCTCTGTATGGGATCTTAGCTGTTCCACTCATTCCAGACTGCTGAATGCTGTGTGCCTGGTCACGAAGTCCCACAACCCATTGTCCTAGACAGTTCCTGGCTATTTCCTCGCTGCCTTGAAGGGCTAACTAAATTCCACACCTCACTATGCCACCATCTTGCCCCACCCCATGAATGTGTTTTTAAATATATCCATCACATGGCTAACAATAGTTAATGGATCCCGATATACTTGAGTAATATGGAGTACATATTTTGAACTTTAAATATGACATGAAAAACATGGCTTTTTCGCGTTTACATGATATAGGCAGACTTGATGCCTTGTGAGTTTTTTATATTATCTCTTAAACTGGGCAAATCTAGAGATCATTAGGTTTTCTTCACTCAGGAAGAAATGAAGAAACAAATTATAGCCCTATGCAGAACTATACAAAAACTGAAAATTCAGCTGACATCTATTAAAGGGACATTAGAAATGTACCCTCATTCTCTATCAAAATAATTAAGGGTAGAGATGAATCCAAACATGCATGGCATTATCTTACTTGAACACCAATTCTATGGCTAGGGGACTGATAGAGATTCCATCTCAATTTAATTGTTTATCTTTCAAAATCACCTAATTTGGAGAATTCTATTTATCATTGTACTTAACGATTTTCATCATTGCACTTATACTCTGAATTTGTATTATATGTGTGTGTGGTTGTTTCTTGAATGTCTTCTATTTTAAACTAGCAAATCCCATGGATATGGGGCACTGTAGGCCTTGTTCAGACACATTATATATGTCTAATAGATACTTCAATGTTAATATGTCTGGATTCTTTCACCAAATTGAAAGAAAGGAAAATAATAAATGAGGAAAGGAAGGAGGAAGGCAGAGAGGGAGGAAGGGAGGAAAGGAAGAAGGAAGGGAAAGATAAAAACTTAATCCCATTCTTCTCCACTTAGGGGACTGACATACTATCAATTTCCTCAGACCAAAAATCTAAGAAGTAAACTTCAATTTCTCGCCGCACACACCTTATAGGCTTCTCCCCCAAAAGGTATTGGAGGCACTACTTCCAAAAGAGATTCCAAATCCAACAATTATTACCTCCTGCACCACTGCAATCCTTTATTTAATGCATTAAAATTCTTTTACAGAAATTTGTTTCAGCTTCCTTACTGGCCCTCCTTTTCTTCCATTTTACATAAAGCAATTATTATGTTTTAGAAAGCCTAAATTGTTTGCATTATGCCCTAATTAAAATATTCCAAAGATTTGCCATTTAATTAAAATATAACTGTTTATATTTGTCTGTTTCCTGTGATGGTTCATTGCATGTGTCAATTTAGCTAGGTTATGCTATCCAGTTGTTTGGTCAGATAACTGCCTAGTTGTTACTGTGGAGGTATTTTGTAGATGGGATTAGCATCTACAATCAGTTAACCTTAAGAAAAGATTAACTTCCATGATGGGGATGGGCTTCATCCAATCAGTCGGAGATGTTAAAAGCAAAAATGGAGGTTTCCAGGTCTTCCAGTGGTTAGAAGAATTTCTGCCTCAAGATTTCGATGCTGCCTGCATTAGTCTATAGCCTGCTATATGGAATTTTGATTTGCCTGCCTATAAGCTTGTGAAGCAATTCTTACACTAAATCTCTCAACACACACACACACACACACACACACACACACACACACACACATATCCTGCTGGCTCTGCTTCTCTGGAAAACCCTGACTGATATACCTCCTCTAATAGAGTATGATTTCTTTGATGAGAGGGACTTTATTAGGTTCACTGCTCTGATACCAGCTCTGAAGACAATGCTTGGCATACAGTGAGCAATCAATAATTATGTATTATATTAAAAAACGAATGAGTGAATCTGCCAAAGATTTTCTCTTGTATTTCTTCTGCTAATATATAAGCAGGGGACCCTCTCACTGACTCCTAAACATAACCTCTCCCCTACTCTTTGTGATACTGTCATCAAAATTGTACAATCTGGAATTTTACATGTAGCATGCCATTTCTGCCCAATTTTCTGTGTAAGGATGGGAAGACCTGTTTTCCCACAGTCAATCCCTCATGTTGTTTTTAGAAAGAAGCAAAACGAACATAGTCTTTAGCCTCTTCCTAAGAAGCAAGAGATCCCTCTCTCTATGGTGATTAGCAAAGAGACATCAGACATCAGCTTCTGGGCAATGATGTTTTGCCTGGTAGCTCTTTTCTTATGATAGCATATGGGTAGCCTCTCCTTGGGAGGCTAGCTTTGATCTTGGGCACCAAAGTGTGCTGAAGCCAGTGGAGGAAAAGGGGAATGTCTTAACCGAGCATCCATGAATCAGTATTGGTTACCAGGACAACGTCAACTGCTCTGGGTTTATTTCTAATTTTGTATCTAAGAACTCTCATTTCTGTCAACTTGTCGGAGAACACTCCTTAGACTCCCAAAGTGAAATCACACCTGCCAGATCAGCTTGAGACCATCAAGAAAGCCAGGAAGCCAGAACACATTGCTAAAACTTTCCATTTTGAGTCACACAAGTGGCTGTTGCCAACTTAAAACGGAGACATTCACTCTCCTCTCTAGTGTAGCTTCCCACCTGCTACCACCACGCTATTTCAAGAGCATAACGACTTTCTACCTAGAAAAAATAAATTAGTTTTTGCCCTTGAATGAATCTTTTACTTTATACTTACATTCCTCAGTGACACCCTCCTGTGGAAAAGGAAGAAGTGTATATTATATTATATATTATACAGTCACTATGCTCAGTCTAACAAACAAGAAAACAAACAAAAAAAACAGAATCAGATAACCTGAAAATGGATTTGAGTATTAAATACCTGCATTCAGCCAATTCTCACACAGAACTAGCTTTAGTTGGTTCTGAAGAAGATAAACTAGAACTCTGATTTAAAATTTTATTCTAGCATCTGGGAAGATAATTTACACAGGAGATACCTTTGGAATTTGACTTCAAATAATGTAGAATTCCAGGCATATGGAGGGCTGATCTTGGGGCGCATTCACCATGGTTTAGTTAAAACCAGGAGGACTTCATTATAACTCCTTCCTAGCATAGGTCCTAGCTATGGTGTTCACTGAAAACTCTTATCTGTCTTGTTACGTTAGCCACAATTTTTCCTTCTCTACATAATTTAATAGGTCTTGTTTATATAATCTAGCTACCAGTTTTAGATGTAAACGTTTCAAATAGTACGATGGAAAAAGCACAATTAAAAGAAAGGTATAACTTGGGCATTGAATTTTCAGTCTTTATTACAGACAGAGTGAAATGCAATTTTTATTTTCTGTTTTGGAACTATACTTCTAAATTTTAACCTTTTGTTTAAGGTAGGAGAGTTGCCTGATCATATTTGCTTTAAGCACAAAACAAAGTCCATACTTCCAGTGTGATGTTGCTAAATGCATAAACTCACCAGCTCATTAAATGTCTGCATCACTATATCGTTTTGCAGAAGGGGAAAAAAAAAACAATTTAAAATAAATCCATCCTTATATAAAATTATACAAAATTTAGATACCCTAAAACTGAGAGCTGAAAGACACTTTCTAAATTATTCAGTTCAGTTCCCTCTCTTAAAAATGAGGTGCCCAGGGCCCAGAAAGGCCATCTCTAATGCCTAGGTTGAATTAATCTTTTATCCAGTGCAGGTAAATATTGGTGTTAAGATCCATGGCCAAGTCTTAACAAGAAAGTCCCAAGACAGAAGTGTAGGATAAATATTTCAGTGACTCCAAATCCCTCTGAGGTTCCTTTCTACTGTAGAGTTAGCTCCCCATGTATCTTGAGTGCCAGAAGACAGCACTCTAAATACCCGGCCACCCTCTGGACATGCCAGTCCTGGCTGAGACTCTGTGACTAATCTACTGAACACCATGTACACATTTCTAGTATATAGAAGATGTAGAGACGAAGCTTAAAACCTTAATAAACATTAATGAATAAGAGTGGGCAAGGGAAAGCAAAATAAAGCTACATACCCTGAATGAGTAAAGAGGATGATGACAGAGAATCAGAAACAAATGGAAGAAAGAAAGGAGAAATTAGTAGACTCAGACAATGTAACAAAAGTATGAGCTCCTGTCAATCTCTTCTTGTTTATACTCCACAGATGGTACATCCATTGTCTGCCTAGCAAGACTTTATCTTCTGGAAACTTCTCTACAAATTCAGTATATTCTGTAATAGGACCATTCTTTCAAAGGCTCTGTTCTCATTTCACCTTCCTGGAAGAAATATCCAAAAGAGATGCTGAGTTCAAGTTCCCCTCAAGGAAGCAGTGAAAATTATTTCTTGTATTTCATGTACATATCCCTTTTACTCTTTTTATAATATAAATTTATTTCCTCAACTATAACTCGATAGAATACAGATAGCTGGTAGAGAACATCCGCTGAAATGTCATTTAATTTCCACAATTGATGTTGAATGCATATTACTCAGTAAATGCAATTAAATTATACACAATTAAGCAACTATAAGGTCACTGTCAGAAATGCCTAAAGCCAGCCCTGAGTGTTATTGTTGACACTGAGCAATGTCAGTATGCCTTTCTTCTTTCTATCCTCAACATCCCTGACGCTAATTTACCATATGTGTGTCCTCACACATCCACTCTGCCAAGCTCCAGAAAAGGGGACAGAAGTTGCTAATGAAACAAAGTGTGACTAGCAAATATTTAGGTCTATTTTGCAACTATTTACTGTTTATTTATGCTATCATAGCACTATGCTTTGTGCCAGTGATATAACATAGAGAAATTATCTCTATCTTTATGAAGAAGACAGACACTTAAATACATAATTTTTATATAATACAGTCATGAAATGCTTTCCGCAGCACAAACTGAGGCTCTCTCATGGAGGGTCACTTAGTAGCCCGTTTGTCATTCTTGTGGAATAATTTGCCTGCCCTCCTAAACAGTATTTCAGTATGAAAACAGAGAGAAGGATAAATAAAGAACATCAATTCGACAGAGCTTTTACAAATGAGAAATCTTTTCTGATTTCAGTCAGATCAACTTACTTTTGATTGCTCTTTAAAATGGATTATTTGTGGAAATGTTGGTGACCAAGTTTTCTGCCATCTAATCGAATATAGACTATTCAAATCTATATTTAATTTGGCTGCTGAGTAAAACTCCATAAGTCAAAGGTGATTTTTTTTCTGTAATTTCATATTGTTCTTTCTTTTATAGAAGAGAGAGAAAGAATGAAGGAAAGACAGGGAGAATGGCCTTTTTTTTTTTAGAGGGCACTTATTTTATTCAAGATAAATTATTCTCAATTCTAACCACCTAGAACTACTCAAATCTGTGCTCTCAGTTTGGTTTAGGAAACATTATGAAATACTTTAATTCTCTTTGTTCTTTCATTCTCTATGTGGGCGAAGTCCTTCTGTTCATTAGCTCTCACCACACTCATGCCATCTCTTTTAGGAGATGATGTATCAGAATCTAGAGCATAAAAAGAGAACACATGCAATTAAAGTGATAAATATTAGCATACCACGTTTGACAGAATACTCGCTTCAAAACACAACTATAAAAGAGGATCCATATCTCACACCTTCTACAAAAATTAACTCAAAGTGAATCAAAGACCTAAACATTAGACCATAAAACTGTTAAAAGAAAATGTATGGAAATATAAATCTTGTAATAGGAGGTGGTTTCCTAGACCTTACACTCAAAGTATAAGTACTGAGAAAAGAAATAAATAAATGGCATTTCCTCAAAATTAAACACTTTGTGCATCAAAGAACTTTGTCAGGAAAGTAAAAATGCAGCCTACATAATGGGAAACAATATTTGAAAACCATATATCAGATAAGGGTTCAGTATCCACAATATATGAAAAGATTCTTCAACTCAGCAACAAAAGACAAACAACTCAATTGAAAAATGGGCAAAAGACATAAACAGACTTTTTCAGAAGAGGAAACAAATGGCTAAAAGGCACATGAAAAGATACTCAACTTCACCAGCTATTAGGGAAATGCAAATCAAAACCACAATGAAATATCATTTGACACCCATTAGAATGATTATTATCAAAACAGAAAATGACCAGTGCTGGAGAGTATGTGGAGAAAGAGGCATACTTATCCACTGTTGATGGGAATGTAAAATGGTTCAAACACTCTGGAAGGCAGTTTGGTGGTTCCTCAGGAAGCTAGGTATATAATTGCCATATGATCTAGCAATCCCAGTTCCAGAGGAACTGAAGTTGATGACACAAATGGACATTTGCATGCTGATGTATATAGCAGCATTATTTACAATTGCCAAAAGATGGAAACAGCCCAAATATCCATCAATGATGAGTGCTAAACAAGCTGTAATTCATGCATATGATGGAATACTATGCAGCTGTAAACAGAATAAAATCATGAAGCATGTAGCAATATGAATGAATCTTGAAGACATCATGCTGAGTGAAATTAATCAGAAACCAAAGGACAAATACTGTATGATCTCACTAATATGAACAAATGATAATGTTTGAACTTTGATTGTTAAGGTTAAGAACACAAGTTATCAGGAAATAGAAAGAGGATCGAGACTGGGCATTTGGTGCTGAAGGAGTACAGATTATGCAACAACACTAATTGTAAAAATTCAGAAATGGACAGCACAATACTACTTGATGGTAGCACAATAATATAAATACCCTGAATGAAGCTGAATGTGGGTATGGATGAGGGAGAAGGGCAGGAGGCACATATGAACTGAGAAGAGAGACAGAAGGTAAAGACTGAGATGGTATAATTTAGGAATGTCTAGAGTGGACAATGATGGTGATTAAATGTACAAATATGAAAGCATTTTTCATGAGGGAGAACAAATGAATGTCAACACTGCAAAGTGTTGAAAATGGGATAGTATACAGGAAAAGGTACAATCTTGTAATATGCTTCCACTGAATCTAACAAAGGCATTAAGTCAAAACTAAATGTCAACAGGGGGAGGGTATGGGGGAGGGGTATGGATTCTATGTAGAAGAAAGGGAAATGTCTTCACATAGATTATGGTGGCAAAGGCATGTCTATTTACCTGGGCTGGATTGTATGATATAGGTATAAAACTGTTTAAAAATGAAACAGAGAGAAACATATACTAGAGAAAATGTGGGGAAAGAGATGTATGTATTCACCGTCAGTAGGGAATCTGAGAGGTACAGCCCCTCTGGAGGGCAGTGTGGTGGTTTCATAGGAGGTTAGGGGTGGGGTTGCCATATGATCCTGCAACCTCATTGCTTGGTATATGCGTGGAGGAAGTAAGTGAGGGAACACAAGTGGACATTTGCACATTGGTGTTTATGGCGGCAGCATTCACTATGGATGGATGTAGCCTAAGGGTACAATGACTGAGGGAAGGAAGAGGGAACTGTGGTATGTATACACAATGGACTACTGAGAGGCCACAAGAAGGAATGAAGTTGTGGGACATGCAACTAGATGAATGAAACTTAAGAACTGTATGTTGAATGAAATGGCAGAAACAAAAAGATGAACATTATCATGCCTCACTCATATAGACTAAGTATAATGTACAAGTTCAGTGAATTGACATGTGTTATCAGATTGAGACCTATTGAAAAGTGTTCTAGATTGTAAGCTCTCACAGCAGTCACACATATTCAGGAGTTGTAACTTATTTCTAAATTTTGAGATATTGAGCTGTTTCTATATAACAAGGTCATTCCCACAAACTTCGGGTTTTTATGTGACACCCAAGCCTTGGAATTAGAGCTCTGAAGCTATGAAAGTCAGCATTCTCCATACAGGAACTGTTAAAAAGTTGAAAACATGATCAGACTTTGATAAGAAACTGAGGGGGATAAGACTAAGGTAAATCAGAATACATGGTAAAGGATGATATAGTCCATATTTTAAAACTTCAACTTCTGTATGAGACCAAAGGGAGAGATACTTATTTGGTGCAAATTTATATTGTGGGTAACATATTACCTAATTTAACTTGTATGGTCAGTTTAGTTGAACACCATAAGTACATGGAATCTTCATAGTGTGTGAGATCTTGTTGGTTTGTACAGGTTAGTGTTATGCCCTGATATATCCTAGAGTAAACTGGGCAGTGGATAAAAAAATGTATTTGCAAAGTTCCCTTGGGGGACTGAGGAGAAAGGAGGAAGTACTCAACTTCCCCATTTGGGGAATTTCTGATATTCTCAAAGCAGTGAGGTCAAACAAATCAATAGGCTGAGCCCTCGATCTTGGGGTTCACCCCTATGAAACTTATTCCCGCAAAGGAGACGCTAAGTCTATTGATAATTATGCCTAAGAGTCAGCCCCAGAGAACTTCCTTTGTTGCTCAGATGTGGCCTCTCTCTCTAAGCCAGCTTGGCAAGTGAACTCACCGTGCCCCCACACCCTCATGTGGGACATGACTCCCAGGGGTATAAATTTCCCTGGCAATGTGAGCCAGAACTCTGGGGATGAGCCAGGACCTAGTATCATGGGACAGAGAAAGCTTCCTTGACCAAAAGGAGGAAAATAGAAATGAGACAAAATACGGTTTTCAGTGGCTGAGAGATTTCAAAGAGAGTGAAAGAAGTTATCTTGGAGGTTATTCTTATACATTATATTGATGTCCCTTTTTAGTTTATGGTATAATGGAGTGGCTGGAGGGAAGTACCTGAAACTTTTGAGCTCTGTTTCAGTAGCCTTGATTCCTGAAGATGATTGTTTAATGATATAGCTTTTACAATGTGACTGTGTGATTGTGAAAACCTTGTGTCTCTAATGCTCCTTTTTTGCAGAGTATGGACAGATGAGTTAAACAATAAGGCTGAAAAATAAATAAATATTGATGGAGATAAAGGGTAAAAACTTGGGTAGATTGGATATGGGGTGTATGAGATTTTTATTTTCTTTTTATTTGTTTTTCTGGAGTGATGCGAATGTTCTAAGAATGATCATGGTGATGAATACACAACTATGTGATGATGTTGTGAGCCACTGATTGTATACCATGTATGAACTTTATCTGTGTGAAGATTTGTCAGTAAAAATATTTTTAAAAAAGCACAACTATGAAAGCAAAGTTTAAGATGAAAAAGCAAGTTGAGATACAAGGATATTAGTAGTTCTCAAATCAAGTGTCATAGGAATCCAGAGGATATGGGTTTTATAGGTTTGAAGTGTTTTGGGTTGCCACATATATTTACCTTAAGAAAAACCTCTCTTATGTAACAGAGCTGGTTTTACTTATCTTTGACTACTCAAGGATACCGTGATACTCCATGACAGGCACTTGCTTCATTCTCCAGTATTTTCTAGACCAAAGTCATGGCAAAGTGATGACAGGAGATGAAATTTCCAGGCCTCACTAACCTGTGGAAGCAAGATGGTTCATAATAATAACAATTCCCAAAGTTTAGCCGCCTCTTTAAATTCACTACACAGACGCACACCATCTATAACTTCATCCCCCTCCAAAGTATTTGGAGCTCTTCCTAAAGCTGATCTCAAATATTCCCATAAACAATTTTGTATCTTCAGCCTTGGTCTACACTGAGTCAGTGTCCTACCAGTCTTGAGCTCCTCTTTAAGTTCCTCCCTTCTTGTGGTCATCTACCATTCATATTTGAATTCTCAGCAACAGAAATCCTGAAAATATCTTTGGGGAAAGAGCTGGAGAGAGTCATATGTATTTTCTTGCCATTATACTCTACCATGAGAGCCCCCAAACAGTGGTGATTCATGTTTGATGTGTTATTAAGATCAGCTTATTTTTATTTCAATCTTTATTGATACCCCTCTTTCTCCATAGAACCCAGGCATGAATACAGGAGGTTGGGCAGTAAATTTATGCCACACCTACACCCTTTTCAGAATCACTAATCCCCGCTCCATGCCCACGTGGAATGCTATGAAGATCTGTATCCCTGCTGTTTTAGTCTGTAAGCTGCCAGAATGCAACATACCAGGAATGGAACAGCTTTTTAAAGGGAATTTATTAAGTTACAAGTTTACCATTCTAAGTCTATGAAAATGCCCAAACTAAGGCATCCAGAGAAAGATACCTTGGATCAAGAAAGGTGGATGTGTCAGGGACACTTCTGCCAGCTGGGAAGACATGTGGCTGGCATCTGCTCGGGTCTCTGGCTAATCGTTTCAAACATCTTCCCCAGGGGCAATTTCTTTCTTCATCTCCAAAGGTCTCTGGCTGTGTGGCTCTGCTGGCTCTAAAACATTTTCCAAAATGTTTCCATCTTAAAGGACTCCAGTAAGCAACCCCACCTTGAATGTGTGGAGACACATCTTCATGGAAACCATCTAATCAAAAGTTATGACCCACAATTGGGTGCATCACGTATCCTTGGAAACAATAAAAATGATTCCACCCAGTGATATTGAATGAGGATTAGAGAGCTGGCTTTTCTGTGGTACACAACAGCTTCAAATCAGCACACCAGCCATGGACACTGCCTGGACTACACCTGAGTTACTATCCGGGGTTGGGTAGCTTTGATAACACCCTCTTTTGTTTAACAGGAGCTTATATGCTCTTTACCCAAAGAAATATATAAAGGGGAGTTGTCCAGCTGTGTGGCAGGATTGGCGGTAAGTTATATTCTCCAGAAGGGAGAATTGATTGCTATACTATCACTTGTATGGCTTCATCCTTCATTTACTGACAGGGCAATGCTCTATCTGCTCTAAACTACTGGGACTGCACAGCTGACAATGCACTCAGAAATTGAACATTTTTTGTGCTTAATTACTGCATACCTTTTGTTAGAGAGTAGATAATCCTTTTGAAAACACTGCATCTCTAGGTGAAATTTCAGTAAAAAAAAAAATATATATATATATATATATATGTGTGTATTTGTGATACTGGGGTTTTACTTGGAAATGTTCTTTCTAGTGAAATATCAGTGGGGAAACCGCCATCTATCTTGTTACCGCTACTAAGTGTTTTTTAATTACTATTTATTTAATATGAAACCTGACCTACATACAAGTGGTATTGTACCCACACACTTACACTGTTTTCTGCAGTAAAGATAAAACAATTGTGTGTTTTGATAGTCTAAAACACAATGTAGTTGTGATTGCGTTTAATTTATTTTGAATATATTATTAAATATTAATTTAATTATTGTGTACAGTTATTTAACCATAAAATAACAAATTAATAAGGAATATCATCTAGAATATTAAGTGAGAATAGATTTTACAATTTATCTTTAAAGATATCATTTGAAGTGGTAAAATATTTTATCCATTTGAAACATGGTCTAATATTAGAGTTGTTCTATCAAAATGGAAAGTTTTAAGATCAATAGAAAAGTTAAATCTCTTTTTCATGTTCAAATGACATCTTTTTCACTGTTCAAAATACTTTCTAATATCTTCAGAGGCTTAATTTTTCCCTGACTCTGAATTCCATTGTAGGACTTCATACTGGAGAATTATGTCTTCTTAGAGAGCTCTAATTTGAAAGTGTTGATTTCTTACCATCTTCTCTTCTGGTATTGTTCCAAATGAATCGAGAAATGCTGTGAAATGCTTACCTGAAATGAAGTGCCGATAACCAGAGGTAACAATTTGAAAGAACGTCTTCTCCTTTTGAATGATTGGAGAACCCTGATAATATAATCAAATTGAAACTGCTTATTTGAAGCTTAGAATAACTCAAATATTTGCACAGTCAGGTAAATATTTCATTTTCATAATTAAGAAACCGAAGCTTACCTATCAGACACCACACAATTGTTGGACAGAATTGGAATGTACCCTGAGTCACTTTCATCCTGTCTGTCCATGAAAATATATAAGCTTGATTCACATAGCCTCTACCAGGAGGGCTAACACAATAGAATGACAGCAAGATTTAGAGGGGAAACAGGGTCACCATAGGGATAAGATGTCATGTATCAGGCATTGGAGCAGTGAAGGGACAGCACTGGGGGCTCTTGAAAAGAGAAGGTAAGGAGATAACAGAATTTGAACCATATTTAGGTTTTAAAATTGACAAAAGAGCAGAGAAAGAAAATGAAAAGGCTGCCAAAGAAATATTTTGATTTCTTCTTTTTCCTTGCATGTGATATATTTTCTAGCTGTGTGGACATAGCTTAATATCAGAGAGTCTTAGACTCAGATGGACTGTTAAAATTATCTAGTCCCTGCTTCTATATCAGAGAGGAGGAAATTCTGTAGCAGTAGAAGTCTCAAAAGCACATAGAATGGTTAAGATAATCTTGAATTTATCTCAAGCTCCAGTTTTCTTATCACAAAAGGTGTACTTTCTTACATGAAATGTACTTTATTTTCTGTTTTGCATCTTGCTCCAAATATTTGTCTACATTTCCTTTACATGGAAAATCCAAAAAATCTCATTCAAAATTTTGTTTCAAGAAGGGCCTAAGAATTGCAAGAGCTCCATTTACAAAGTGTATGATCTGAAGATGTGTTCTGATTGTGGCAGCTTCTAACTGCTTAACCATTTATTACTCTTTTTTATTCATTGCTTATAAAAAAAAACAAAAAAAATGGCCACAACCTAATGCCTCCCTAAATGCATGCTCTTTACAATACAACTTTGCAATCCTCTCGTTGATAGGTAGAGTCTATATCCTCACCTGTTAAATTTGGCCGGACTTGTACCTTATTTTGGCTAATACAATGAGGCTGAAATGTTGCTGAGTGAGTTCTGACCCTTGACCTCAAGATGCCTTGCATATATCTGCTTTCTCTTGAAATCCTTCCCAGCACTAACGAACAAGCGAGTACTAGTTTGCGTGAGGAAGAGAGATGTTATGGAGCAAAACTGAACCATCCGAAGTGAGACTATGCTAGACCATTCAACCCCAGACAAGTTGAAAGCTGCCATAATTGTTTAAGTGAAGCTGACAGAAACAGAAAAGCTCCCCCCAAGTGAGCCCAACCTGATTGGTGACCTACATAAAATGTTGGCTAAATAAATGTTTGTGATTTTAAGCCACTACATTTTGGGTTGATTAGGGTTGATTTGTATGCAGCAGAAACTGACACCCAGCCCTTCCAAGTACAAATCCTACTGACAAGCAAATTTGTATCTGGTCTGCCCTGATCCTCAGAATTTTAATATCAACTTGCCTTTCCAACCTCCGTCCAGGTTTCTAAAACTCAACCAACTGACAGAAGACTTGCAGACTTCTCAGAAATCTACATGATAGCAAGTTGCACCTGAACTGCCAATAGCACAGCAGAATTTTCTACAGCAGGACATTTCAGTTGAAGGAACAATACACATGCACAAGTGAAGCATACTCATGCATTTAGAGTAAGTGAAGGAGGTGGGTCATCCTGATTGTGGCCATGAATCGTCATTGGGAACCAGAGAACACTTGCCTCTTCTAAACACTGGACATCAGTGATGAACGGACAGAGGTCATTGAAAAGGAAAAGCCATTGAGAAATTGCAAGGGAGTAAATAAATTGAGACTTCTATTTTGAGCTTTGTGAAATGTGTTCAGTTGTGTTAAAGTATATAGTTTTTTCTTCACTTCGTTTTTGTCTTAATATAAAGGTAGTACTTTATCAGAGCAAATAAACCATGAATTTGGCTCATGATGTGTAAAGTAGAGTTCATGTCTCTATAGTACATTTCTCAACTTATAATTTCTTTTTAATCATGGAAGTTGTGGGGGGAATAATGTGTGTGTCAGAGACTCTGAGAGTTAATGACTTCTCTCTTTCCCTGAAGCTCCAGGTTCTCCAATTTTTAGTATGGAAAATAGCATGGCAGAAAGAGAGCAAAACTCATCCAATCATGTAGCAAACAGTTTCTTCTAGCTGGTTTACTTTCAAGTTAGTTTATGGCAGTTTTACCATTCAGAATGTTTATGTTGTTAGTTATACTCATCTTTTTTGGCTTTTCATTCCTCTCCTATTGAGCATTAAAATTATTCTTGTTATTCTTTATAGCAATTCTTTATGGGATTCAACTACCTAAATTTATAGGCTTCCAGATTTATTCAAAAGTGTCAGAATATCCGCAGATTCTATGTTTATCAGTCTCTTTATTTGTTATAAGACTGTTACATTTATTGATCTCTTAGAATTCCTGCATTTCTAAAATTTTGTGATTCTGATATCACAATTATGGAGGTAAAAGAATGGAATAGCAGGAAACAGCAGATAAAGACAGTCATAAAGTTTTCTATTTTTTTATACCATATAGTAATTTATTTGCTGTCACAAGAGCTCTACACAAAGAATTGTCTGAGTTTGGGCTATAAATCGCCTTTCTGAGATATTTATACCTCCATTATAAATCTCTAAAAACTACCTTAATTGACAGCTATTAAAGATGAATTATTCATGGAAGTTGTCAGCCCATAGGGAAATGTTTTATTTTACTAAATTATAGTCAAATTGACTTGACCAATTTTGATTTAGAGCTACTAAAATCCAAGGAAAGTAACTCTTCCATCAAATTTTAAGATGCAAAGTAAAATTGCTCAATTTTAACAAGTGAAAGGTATCATAACCAACATCATAACCATTAAATTTTGATATTTGAAGAGAACAAATAAGTAAAGGTCAGCACAATTTGTTTTGCAAATAGCGATTTTTTTAAGAACAAAAAAAGTGCCTTTTCAAGTAATACAAAAAACCTCTTATAATCCCCACTCCTTCCCCCATTGACTCAGAGAGATTTGTCTTTTAAAGGCAGATAAAGGAAAAAAGAACTCTCATTTTTTTCCCCATGTAATGTCATATTTGAGAGTGACATCTCCATTTGTTCACATAATAAAAAGTCTAAAGTTTGGCATGGAGCCAGAAAGAAAATTACGACATTCTGGTGGGGTCAATTTCTTTTTTATTTTTCCTGCAGATCAGAGGAAGCTTTTATGTGTCTTCATGCACCTACTTAGTTTGAGTAAGATACCCCTACTAAAGGAAAAAAATTCAAACCCTTGTTACTCTTTCTGTAGTCCCTGGTTAGAGAAACCATGACTTCAGAAACTAAGGTTTTATTCTTCACTTGAGTTATCACAGCAAAACGAAAGATTTTTTATTCTTTATCACTAGCGCAAAATTTATTTTTGATTATCATAAAATAAGCACCCACACAGTTACTCTTGTGTGACTCTCTGATTTCCAAGATAAGCCAGAATACTTACATGAAAATGAGATCAACCTAAATAAGGGGGTGGAGGGTGGGGAGTGTATAATGGCTACCTTGAAATCACAATGTAACCTCTATGATGATCTGAAACTATATGTACCTCAGAAAATACATGTTCTTGAATTTAAAACATTTCTGTGTGTGTAAGTGCATTGTAAGGAGGACCTTTTGTGAGGCCACTTCAGTTAAGGTTAACGATCAGAATGGGACTTAATCCTATTACTAGGGTCTGTTGTAAATGAATAAATTCAGACAGAGAGAAGAGCAACAGTGGGAGCAGCCAAGAGCTGAATGTGAAAGGGACTGGAAGAGAAGAGAGACCAGTGGATGCTGCCACATTCCCTGCCATGTGACAAGAACCAAGGATCACCAGCAGCCAGCCCAGAAACCACAAGGAGAGAGCACCACCTGGTTGATGCCTTGATTTGGACTTCTAGCTTAGCCTCAAAAGCAAGAGCTAATAAATGTCCACTCTTTATGCCAAACCATCACATGGTATTTGCTTGAGCAGCCCAAGAAACTGAAACAGCCTCCTTGTGTTTGTGGCTAAAAGACTGGAAATCATTGATCTAGACCAAGCAATATAAACTCATTACACGTTACCTTATTCTTTTATTTCTATTTTTACTCACATGTTCTATTTGGTCCTCTTGAAAAGAACTTATTTGCATTTCTTAATACTTAAGATAATCTTTCCACATCTTTCTCTTCATCACAGAGCCTTTTGTAAGTATGACTTACTTGTCTAACATGTCATAATACATTTAAAAGCCTGTGAATAGTCTAGCTTCCAGTAATCACTCAAACCATATTATTCCACAACTGACTCAAATGTCTGCTGTCGTTTTAAAAACAGATCTGAACATTCTTTGACACTTCCCCTATTAAAATATTAAGAGTTATAATCTATGTCATCATCCCCCATATTGCCCGGATCAAGGGGGCTTGTGAATGTGTTAACAGAGTAGGAAGCAACAATAAGTGACTTCTAAGGTTATATTAAAATGAGTAGGAAGCAACACCAAATGACTTCTAAGGTTATATCATAAAAGGCCATGTGACTTTAGACCTTGTTCTGCTGTGACACTCACTCTTGGAGCCAGGAGCTGCTGTGCAGGATATCTGACCAACCTGAAATAGGCTGTAGAGAAGATCAGGTTCCATGTAGAGGACATGCATAGATGCTCTTGTCAACAATCCTAGTTTAACTCAGCCCTAAGGTTGTTAAACCATCTTTCAGGTGCTAGACAGGTGAGTAAAGACACCTTCAGATCATCCCAGTCTTCAATCATTCTCATTTTTGCTCCACCCATGAATCCTGCTGACACCTCAAACATCATGGAGAAGTGAAAAACCACCCCCCCTCCTTGTGCCTTGTCCAAACTCCTACACACCAAATCTGAAAACATAACACATTGGCTGCTGTTTGGGGATTTGTTGTTACGCATCAATAGATATCCAGGGCACTTATTCTTAGTTTTTATCTCTGGTTCTCCAAGACTTGTAAGTTTTGACAGCACATTGGTGAATTCTATGAATCTCAACTCTCAGATGTCATAGTGGTGACTCTTTATACATAATCTATACATACTATCTATACAAACTATGCATACTATACATAAACTCCATTGCTCCTCTTCAACACAGGTCCTTTAGGAATTATATAGCCTAGCTCAGGCTGTTTGCATTCACAGCAAAAGAAAGAGAAAAGAAATACAAAAGAGGTACTCAATAATGTTTTTGAATGAAATAATTTCTTAAGAGTCTTCATCAATATTTTAGTCACTGAAATGATCATCAACATAATCAACAACCACAAAATAATAAATATGCATTGATTTTTTGTGGTTGAGATGGGAAAGTTTATATTGTATTGTTCTAAAAATTAAAAAAACAAAAGAAAGGAAACCAGATGCAATGACAATACATGATCCGATGGGATCTAGCAAGGAAGGAGAAAAGGCTCAAAGGAACATCATTGGGGCAGACAAAAAAATTGCAATATAGATTGTAAGCTTTATATCAGTGCCAAATTATTTGAACTTGATGACTGCATTGGACGTGGTAATATAAGTGAATGTCCTTGTACTTAGGAAATATATATGACAGTGTTAAGTGTTCAAGTAACATGATAAATATGACTTACACTCAAAGATTAAGAAGGTGGCTACATAGATAGACAGACAGA